>JAFVLL020033559.1:16270-67363 GCA_021397915.2 Tor tambroides | reverse complement strand
TCCTAATGATTTTTGGCATAAAAGAAAAATCGATAATTTTGACCCATACAATGTATTGTTGGCTATTGCTACAAATATACCCGTGCTACTTAAGACTGGTTTTGTGGTCCAGGGTCACATATCTCATATTATGTGGAGAGTCAGAAGTAGCTTATTGAAAAGCCTTTTCATGCTAGGTTACTTCATATGTTAGCCTCTTCGACAAGTATGGGTGCTAAATATCAACACAGATGAACTGTATACTGTGTATTGTCTTTAGTTTGATGACCACTCAGACCATTGTTATGAAGAAAGGCGACGTCTTCAAGACTCGAAGAAACTGGACTGCCCAGCCAGAATATATGTGGTTCATCTAATCAGATTCCCTGATTACAAGGTGTATATATTTATATTTATTCAGTGACTGAGCTAAATATTTAACTATAAATGTTGTTACCACTGGCGCGTTCTACTCTGTAACATAATTAAGGTTACCAACAACAAAATTTAAGTTTTAAAGCAAAATATAACTTTATAGTAAAAATTAAATCTATGGAGGAATGTCAATATAGTATGTAATGCAGTGCGTGTGTTGCGTGTGTAATGAATACATCAGTGTGTTATATATGTGAAGAAAACAAAATTCACAGAGTGAGGGAGAAAGAAAGCAATGTGTCAGTGTAAAGGGGAAATCAAAACAGGTATAGGTGCCTACAAGTAAGACAATGAATTGGTATATGTTTTTCAGATACCTGATGACATTCATAAACAGAGGAAGGAGAGCGCTGGGCGTCTGAGACGTGCCTTAACAAAAAACCCATCAGCAGTGAAGCTTGAGGAGCAATATGTTGCCTGCTTCCCAAGGATCGAGGAGCACAAAAACCATCCTGTGGTAGGAAAGGTCAGCAATCATTTATTTTCAGGAGATCTGTTTACATGATGAATTACATTGTCAAAGAGTGGGGATGTAATGATTCACTCAACTCATGATTCGATTCGATTCACGATTTTGATTTCACGATTCAGTTTTCTCACGATTTTTTTTAACAAAATGAGACTGAAGACATTATACAGTAAATGAAAAGGTGTCATTTATTAGGCTATTGCTGTACGGTTCTTTGTGAAATTGAAATATAACAAAACTAAATTAAATTTTAAAACAAACCCCAAATCAAATAAGTAAGTTACACAAATAAAAGGAATCTCTTCATATAAACAAACTTAGGCTTTGTCTGTGCTCTTTCCATTTAAAATTAGAGGCAACCACTGCATTAAAATCATGATCCAAACAAAGATGCAGCATACATGCAGCATGAGCAGTTTTTAATCTAAATTAGACTGTATAATTTCGAAATTTGAAGCAAAAACAGAATGATCTGAATTTAGTTTTGTGAAACTTAACATAAAACATATCTGAATGAAACAGCAGACGAGCGTAATGAGATGCAAATTCACTCTCTGCCAAAAGGTGGCGCTTATGAACAGCAATGATGTAGTGTTTCCTGGGTTACCGCTGTAAACAAAGCAGAGCTGCCTTATGAAATCTACTTTAATATGCATCGTTCAGAGGCAAAATGAAAAGAAAATGCAACGTAAACTTTTTTTAAAGATAGTCAGTTCCCCTCAGAGATACATTCATATAAACTCCTACTCCAATTGACCGTTCGCAAAGACCTTGATTGACAGGCGATCTGACCAATCAGAATGCGGATATTGCTGTCCGCCATCTTGCCCGACAAACAAAACACAACAGACACAGTAAACTAACATCGGTTGTTAACATGAAAAATGGTGAAAAGGTGCTCGTATGGGACTTGCAACGCAGACAGCAAGCTACCCAGACAGGCTGGGCAATATACAGTTTCACCCGTTCCCTAAACCTCCCAGAAATCTGGAGAAGTGTATGAAATGGATACGTTTGTGTGGACGGCCTCACCAGCAACTGAGTTTGGACAAGCTGAGAAATCATTCCACAGGCAAACACATCTATGTGTGTTCAAAGGTAACACAATTATACATACTGCACCTTTTTAACTGTGTAGCACAATCCTTGTTTTATTTTGTAAGTTTTACAAGTTTTTATAACTGGAGAAATGTATTGTTAAAAGCCTTGGATATCTAACATTAGCAAACATTAACAATAGCAAACCTAAAGCAGTTTTTCTGCCATTTCTGCCATCTGGCCTGTACTGTGCTGTATGAATTTCCTTTTAAGATACTTAAGACGTAATTTAGGAAGACTAACGTTTAGTCCATTCCTCTGACATTAAACTACAGCACTCCACTGACGGCCGGCCAACACCCGCTCACCCTGATTCTCTGCCAGAATTGACATATGACCGTAGTAACGTTACACCTGCGAGACGTCCACCAAAGTTGCGAACAGTGTCAATGCCACCAAGGAAAAGACTACGAGTTGACAGCAAGCCAGACAATGCTGAAAACATCAGGTGTTTCTCCTATATAAAGAAAAAGCAAATAATAACAACAAAGCAATATTTTTTGTTCTATACATATGACATTACAAATTACAATTACATTACTTGTCATATAACCTGCTAAGCATATTATTTTGTTAATATTGAATGTATATATTATATTTACAGGTGTGATCTACAAGGCGTTCCCATGGATATTACAGGAGAGATGGCAACAGAATCATTAATGGAGGATACCACTACAGAGGAGAGCACTATGGTCACTGAAAAGGGTATGTGTTTTGTTTTTTGTTACAGTGATCTCTCTAACTGCAAAGAACCAGTCAAGTTTAGTTTTCATTTTTTCCCCACATTTCTGCATCAAAGTGAATGCATTCCAGATGGTAATCATTGTCACTTGCTTCTGGAGGTATTGACAACTAGGGCTGTGACGGTGGCCGTGACAACCGCGTCGCCGTGACAACCGCGTCACCGCGGTGGTCGGTTGTCACCGCGGTTGTCTGTTGCCACCGGCGGTAGTGCACGTGACGTCACGGACTCTATAACAAGCATAATAAAAAGTTTTGTATACAAGTGTAATAATAGTAACAGTTGCAAATTATTTTATTTAGACTATAAATCGATGCTAATTCACAAATTACCTCAAACGCCATACACAGCGTTTGCTTTAGATTGGCAGGTTTGAGCGCAGGAAAATACAGTTTATTCTGCATTCATCAAATTTATTTCGTGTTGAGCGATGGACCTTGTTGGGAAACCAAATGCTACATCGCCGATCTGGAATCATTTCCATTCATGCCACCCATCCGCGTTTGTACAAGTGCCTTCAAGTTCATATGATCGCTAACGCCCGGTTGGTCAGGTTTGTATTGGTGAGGCTTTCTCCAAATACGAACGAGACAGCGGTAAATGGAAGATTTACCAACAAGAAATGTGGCAACATACGCCGCGATTCCTATTCCACAGAGAGTAGGAGTACAGACGAGGAGTTCACGCGCCCGCTTGCTTGGTGGCGGAACAGTGAACCGTGTCTAAACCGGACGCCGCGTCGCAACACAACAGGTTGAGTCTGTCTGCTCTACAGGACATTTGAACTTTGTGTCAGTACGTCATAAATAGGACGAGGCCGTTTACTGTGAGGGATTTGTCATGTTGTATCGCGCCGCATCTAGTGTAGACAGCATCACTGATTATAATGGGTTCTCGCCGCGCCGCTCGCGTGAGGTAGACAGGGTGTAGGCCTATTAAACTTTCTTATTTAAGGCTACTTTCCTATTTAACTGTATTATTTCTTTGATATTTATTTTAGTGTTTTGCAGGCTGAGTGTTCACTGACGGAAGTGCTAAAATAAACATGCACGTTTGTTAATAGATGATTGAGCCTCATTTATTTATTTTTGCGTTTCAGAATTATATATATAAATATACACAACACCACGCCACCGGCGGTAGTTGGTCCATTCCCACCGCGGTGGTAAAAATCTGCCACCGTCACAGCCCTATTGACAACCTGTGTAGCTGTATTGGTCTGGGCAGTTTACTTCTAAAGTCCATAGCTTTTGTTGTAGCCACGCTGAAGGACTTTCCTGTCAGGAGATGTACCTAAATGGGTGGCGCTGGGATTGATGACAAAGCCACACATGCAGACTTGGTTTCCTGTGAATTCTGTGTATTGGGCTGCAGCAACTGGCTCAAGCTCCAGGCCTCTCTTCATTGCTTTAGTTTGCAGTGTCTTCTTCTTCCTCAGCATGCTGGTGGCAAGCTGCTCGTAGTCTGCTTTCCTGGAGTATACCCTCTTGAAAGAGGATGAAGTAAGACGAGGAGAGCGGACACAGTGCCAGATGTTGTTGATGCCCTGTTGTCTGGGTTCTTTCTCCAGTGCCTCTGATTCAGACTTTGAGACCGTCATTGCATTGTAGCATTCCATCTGGTCTTTTGTTAGGACTGTAAAGAAGGTGCTTGGTTGTGGTGACAAAGGGAAAAGTGGAAAATCATCAGTAGGGTTTGACAGGGAGGATCTTGGCCAAGTGTTGTCCAATAACGGAAGCTACACAAACACACAAGAAAAGGAAAGAAATATTGCAATGTTTGTAAATGATTTACATTGTGTTTATGTCCTCAATAAAACACTAGTTTTAATCATTTCCTTCTTATGTTTACAGAGTGCACAGATGACCAACCCCTGATAGAAGAAACACAGGTGGAACTGGAAAGACTGAAGACTCTTCTTGCTCAAAAAGAAAAAGAAAATGACTTGCTAAGGGAGAAAATACAAACTCATCAGGCTCTTTACCCACTAACACCAGAGACTGTAAATAACAGCAGTGTCCCTAACTACTTCAAATACTGCACTGGGTTCACTTACGATGAATTTAACAATCTGTGCAGATTTTTCAGACTACCAGAAAATGAAACAGTCCCACAAACACACATCCTCTTGAAATATGATCAATTGAACAGGCACATCCGCCATATGCCTTTACGTCAACAATTTCTACTTGTACTTATGAAACTAAGACAAAACTTCAACCCAAAAGAGCTAGCTTTCAGATTTCAAATTGATGTGCAAAGTGTTAAAACTTTATTCAGTTCTTGGATCGACTTCATGTATGGCAGGCTAGGTAATCTGTCTGTTTGGCCACACAGGGACATCATCACAGAAAACATGCCTGATAACTACAAAGCAAAGTTTCCAACAACTTTTGCAATTCTTGATTGCACAGATATAAAGATAGAGAAACCCAGCTCACTGTTAGTACAAAGTCAGACTTATTCTAACTACAAGTCTACTGACACACTTAAGTCTTTGATAGCCTGTGATCCTTGTGGCTCCATTATGTTTGCATCTACACTTTACACAGGATCAATTTCTGACCAAGAGCTATTTAGACAGTGCAAAATCAAAGATTTACTGAAAGGTCTGCTTCAGTGTGGCTATCTTAAGAGAGGTGATGGGCTCATGGTGGATAAGGGATTTCTCATTGAGAAAGATGTGAAGCAGCTTGGCCTCAGACTAAACATTCCTCTGTTTGCAAAGTCAAATCTTCAGATGCCAGTTTCAGATGTTCAGATAACAAAAAAAATAGCCAAACAGAGTGCATGTAGAAAGAGCAATAGCCAAAGTCAAAAAATTTAAGATAGTATCTGGTAGGATCCCTAATTCCACGTTAGGAAATATAAATCAGATATGGTTTGTGGTGTGTATGTTGTCTAATTTCCAGCGACACATCATTCAGGCATAGACTTCTGAAGAAAGCACTTTGAAGACAGCAGAGTGCTCCAGTTAACTTGTTGCCATGATTTCTCTCTCCCTGTCACACAATTTATTACAATGAATTTGCATTTTGTATCCAATTTGTAACCTTTCAAATTATTGTTATATTGTGAATATCTTTATTTTGTAATAAACTGGCTGGCGGCAAATGATAATAAATAAATCTTAATCTGTATCAAGTTTTAATCTGTATCAGTGCTTTACCTGGTAGCTCAAACTACTTCCAAGAAGGTACTTCTCCTGACCTACTGCTACATCTGTTGGTGGCCTTTTTGCAATGTAGCTCATAGGTGTCCCTGTCAGTCCTCTCAATAACTCCAAATTCTCAATTGTCACTTCAGACAAAGCTCTGAAATATATATAATTCACGTCTATTTGTCATAAAAATCCAGATTACTGGTACTTCAATGCTACAGCTTGGGTGACCATACGGGTCATTTTTACGGGACGCGTCCTTGCCAGGATTTCTATATTGTCTAAAATATCCAGGTTTTTGCTGTTTGCGCTGCGCAGGTAGATCGTTGTGTGACATTCATTAGAGCTATAGAGAGAAAAGCAGACGGATCCTTTCTAATCGCTCTCGCGCCTACCTTGGTGTCTTTTTTGATCGGTGCGCCGTCAAGTCAAACGAACGAACAAACACGTGCGCGTATTTGCATCGCTTTAATCGTTCTCTGTAGATCTCACCTTCTCACGAGCAGCGCCACGATTAGTCGATTATGTACAATACCTGCATGTTATTGGTCAAACTACTTTGGATGATTTAGGCAATATTAAAATCCTGGCCAGGACGTCTCCCGTATGAACGGCACATATGGCCACCCTACTTACAGCACCTATAGGCTAATAACGTTACCGTAGTTAGCTATCGCTAGCTAGGATGACTTACTGAATGTGACGTTATATACTGCTTTTGGTTTTTAATGATTGTAATAGTGAATAAAGAGATATGTACCTAGTTTTACAGGAACAGTGTTGCTCAGTCTCAATCGCCAGGTGATGCTGTAGTTCAGTTTTACCCTGTGATCTATAGGCTATAGCTTCAATCTTTATTTTATTTCATTTCATTTCGAGTCACGTTCACATCCTAAATATATCCCTCGAATGCATATTGCAGACCTTTCTGTCTGCATCTGTCTGAAATCAGCATGTCATTTTTCCGGAAGTTATTCATTATTTCCCCAGGGAGTGCACGAATTGACAGTGGTAGGCTATCGAAAGCTTGTCGGACATAGCAACAGTAACTAAGGGGGGCGGGGCTTACCGATTTGTTTGGGATCTCAAGCGATTTGAATGGTCACATATATTAATAGATTTTCAACCGGCACACAGTTAATCGTTACAGCCATATCAAAGAGTTACAGCATTCCCTAAAGGACATATGATATTATTGATCACTTTAGGTTCGTGAACCAGTGGACACTAGCAGCACACCTCCCAGTGACAGCATCATTCCTCACAAAGACACCAGCAAGACAGAGAAAAGGCAAAGGTGTGAGAGCTTACTGCGGGAAATTTCAGATCTCACTTACCATCTACAGGATGAGCCATTTCTGGACTCCTTGACTGTTCAACTGAATGACCTTTTGGAGGATGTGAGGCATCATACCCCTCACGATGACACCCTTCCCCTATCTTACACGCCTCCATCCAAAAAAATGAGATACCTCAAAACCCTCAGCATAATCCCCAAAAAACATCCATCCTCTGGACAGTTTGGTCATCGTGCTGAAGCAATGAAAGCAAGCTTAACTACATAAGTAATGTAGTTTTTTGCTTTTTGCATTGGGTTAAATATTTGCATGACATTCTTTAGTGTTTATTATTGTTCCTTGCATTGTTCCTATTGTATTAATGACCACAAAATAATTAAAAAACGTGTTTTTCCGATTATGGACGCTGATTGCCTGAGAACTTGTTCTCCTCAGTTCTCTTCCTAATTTAAAGCATTAATTCAGCAATATCTAAAAACAGCTTTATGTTTGAAAAATAAGAAGGATGTAAATTTGTTACAAATTTGTTGTGATTTAACTCTATTTCTTTATATTTGTTTATTCATGCACATTTTGCTTATCCTAATATTTACCCTGGGTGTATTTGTAATTTTAGTAAAATAAATAAGAATTTAAGAAACATTTACCACTTTAACATTTAATTTAGTGTAATCGCAATTAATTAATACCCATGTTTATTTATAAATAATTAATACCTGTTTAATGTTTATTACTGATGCCACATTTGGTTGTCTGACATTTTCTGTAGCTGAGGGATCTAAATTTCATAGGAAAAGTGTTTACAGCAACATTGTTTGCCATGTGGCTTGTGTAGGTGAAACCAAAAAAACACATAAGCATCACGTTCTGGGGATTTGGCGCCCTCCACATTTATTTGTAAGTTCTTAAAAAATGTAGTGCTTGTCTGTACATACAAAGGTGCATTTATTAATTATCTTCACAACAATAAAATTATAAATAAAACAATTACAAACTTATAAATAAATAAAAATGGGGCACTGGCACAAACTGGAATTCAACATTCAAACTTTGACATTAACATTCAGAGTTAGATTCAGACATACAAAAGGGTAAAAAGGGGACAAAAACAAATACAAAATGAAGTCTGGACATGGAGCATGTGTTGAATGACAAGCTGCAGGCAGGAGAATTTCACTTCGTGGTTGTAGTTTCCTGACAGCATATTTGTCAAGAAGACATTTTAAACAGTGAAATCACCATTGGCATATATTTTCTCCATGCATTTTGATCTTTTCATAAATCATAAATTACACACAATCTATATTTTATTCCAGTTCAGCTGTATAGTTGGCTTAGTAGCAGAAAACCAACAACGCTTGGTGTATTTCTTTCATTGTTTTACAATAAAAAGTCCTCTGTATCATTTCTCTCAAATGAAACCACACACACACTAACATTCACCTCTGGCTGAGTAAACACATCTGAAATCTCTCCTGATACGAACAACATCCCCTCAAATTTTCTTCTCATCATAATAGATCACATGGTAAGAAAGCACTCATGGATTTAATTCACAATGCAGAAAGGCTTAGCAGGGTGAAGCCACTCACAGTGTTTGGTACAAAAAAGCCTTTCTGTAGAGTTACAGCGTTATAATGTGAATCACAGAGAGAGGCCAGCTGCAAATAAAAGAGAATGGCTTTGGCATTGATATATTTCTAAGACTTAGATAGCAACATTTGCATTTTATATACACTAATTAGCACATGTAATATTAATTATGGTTATTTAATAACCATAAATAACAGTGTAAATCCTGCAGCCCAGACCTGTCATCTCCTCGTGCTCAAATGTGACTTTAACCAAGTCACTATAAGCAGTCAAAAGAGAATCTTTCAGTCTTGAGTGATCCGATTATTGCCTGAAAGGTTAGTTTCAGTTTGTAATCAGTTACAGGAAAACAGGCAAGCTAAACTGGCAGCAACAACAGTCAAAACAGCCATGTAAAAGAACAAAAAGCAACAAAAGACTATACAATTTACATGGTTTTACTGTACATGTAATACTGTAGTTATACTGTGAGACTGTGATAGCAAATTTTGCTATTGAGTCCAAAGGGAGAGTCTGTTTGAGGATGAATCAATAGAAAATCCACTTTGAATTTGAAAAGGACCAAGGACTACTCTCCTGTTTTCAGGACCTTTCTAAAGTGCTTGAAATGTCTTTGTTTAGTGTGCTCATGCGTGAACGACTGCATCTGGTAAATGCTTCTCACACACAGTGTGCCTCTAATGTGCAGTCTTAAGGCAAACCTTGTAAGAACCACAGTGGTCCTCCTGTGCCTGTCGCATAGTCCGTAGGGACAGGAAACACAGGGACAGTTTCCCGCAAGAAACGAGCAGCTCAATAATGCAATAAATCCGTTAGATATAAGATCCAGATAACACTGTCGGGGTTAATAAAGTGACTCTTGGTAATGTCCAACAGTTTGAGGCTTGCCGGACTCGGCAGAGCGCTTTCAGAAGAAGCCCTTGGGTATTTTGAACCCTTTCTGCTTCACGCGTGGTAGAGTCAGGCTCGGCGAGCTCTTCGAGCGGCAGGTTTTGGGGACGCCACGCTTTCGCAGCAAGAAGTCATAGTTGGCAGACGAGTTCATGGCGTAGAAAACGTTTCCATTATCTGGGATTTTAAGTTCTGTGAAGGAAAAAAAAATGAAGGTTAGAAATATCAACAAGCCCAACCTTGGAATTGAAAATACTGTCAAACTTAGAACTGGAGTTTTGCAGCTTTTAGCCCATGTGTGTTAGGTTTAAGATTATTTAAATTGTAATGCACTCTAAAAAGGCAACTAAACATTTATCTGATATATATATATATTTATATTTGAAATTACAGCCTTTATTTTTCCTGGAAATTGGACAAAAATGGATATCTAAAATAAATATTTTTGTCTGATAAATACAAACTAGCAATAGCAATGAGCCAATCAAGATTTTGGAAGACTGTTAAAGGCTATAGGTGATTAAAAAAAAAAAAAAAAAAAAAAAGGTAGGGATGCACTGATAATACAATTTTGGCCAAAACTGATTGACCAATATTTATTTTCATTTACATTCATATATGGCCGATAACCGATTAATACTGGATATTAAAATGTCAAACTAATTAGTATACACAAGTGAATTTACAGTATCATAACATTATAATGTATAGTATAAAAAAATGGATATTTGTATAGTGTTTTTAATAATTGGTTAAACATTAAATAAAGAGGGCGTTATATGATGGTAATTTATGATGGTAATGGTAACTGATAATGTACCAATATATTCCTAAAAAGAACAAGCTCTTCGATATTTCCAGAAACTTCCTGTTTCAGGTTTTTACCTTTATGCTTGGAGACCCTCTGTAACAGCTCATAATCTTCTGACTTGTCATTGTCCAGGTTGTGCTTGGCCATGGCTTTCCTAATGACACCCGGGGTTTTGTCCTGACTAGTGACCTGCAAAACACAATCATCAAGATTAATTTTCCTACTACCTCACCATCTTTTCTTTATTATATATCTCTGTCTATCTCCCATAATGTCTCTCACTCACCAGGATGCTCTTGTACATGTTGCCGTTGTCCGTGTCAAGGCTGACTCTGATGATGCAGCAGTCGTTCGCCTGCTGGTTGTACAGCGGCAGGGAGAGAGACGAGTAGTCAGAGACACCCGAGACTGACCGTTTGTGAAAATGGAAGGTCTGCCCTGTGGAGGTGGAGACTGAGGATGAAGAAGAGGAGGTGGAGCTGCTGCAGCCAGACTCCAAACCCAAGCCTGATCCAGAGGCCTCCAAAGATGAAGGAGTGGACGACTCCCAAAGCTGGAAAATATAGAAATTAATATGTTTAAAGCTCATAAAAGCAAGTATTATATTTCAATTTAAATGACAAACATGCTCAAGAAAATGCAAATACCTTGGAAGAGGAATCAGAAGCAAGCTCCCCTGTATCAGAGGTTGATGTAGAATGTTTCACAGTTGGTGTGGATGTCTGGAGAAAGATTCAGTAGTCAGGTTAATACAGAGTCACTATGTATATTAGGGAAAAAAAATTATATATATATATATATATATATATATATATATATATATATATATATATATATATATATGTATGTGTGTGTGTGTGGTATAAAACGATTATATTTTGTCTAAATAAATTAAAAATAAAACAAATATATATATAGAAATGGTTGTTAGAAAATATATAGGTATATATAGAATATATAGGTTGTTAGAAAACCATTATATGTGACAGGGACCACAAAACCAGTCATAAGGGTCATTTTTTTTAAAATTGAGATTTATGCATCATCTGAAAGCTGAATATAAGCTTTCCATTGATGTATGGTTTGTTAGGATAGCACAATATTTGGCCGAGATACAAATATTTGAAAATCTGGAATCTGAGGGCGCAAAAAAATCTAAATATTGAGAAAATCGCCTTTAAAGTTTTCCAAATGAAGTCCTTAGCAATGCATATTACTAATCAAAAAAATAAGTTTTGACATATTTACGGTAGGAAATTTACAAAATATCTTCATGGAACGTGATCTTAACTTAATATCCTAATGATTTTTGGCATAAAAGAAAAATCGATAATTTTGACCCATACAATGTATTTTTGGCTATTGCTACAAATATACCTGTGCTACTTATGACTGGTTTTGTGCTCCAGGGTCACATATGTTGTCTAAATAAATTAAAAATAATACACTGTAAAGTAATATCAGTACTTTTAAATGCTGAGTGAGCCTAGTGAGCATTAGACGATATCTTCAAATTAAAAAATCTTTAATCTTGACCAGTAACAGGTATGGTACTGGTATATATTGTATCACTGCCAGCAACTGCAGAATTTTAAATCTAAACAATGTTTGCTAAGCATACTATTAGGTCTGTAAATAAACAACATAGCCTTACTCTTTGACTTCCTGTTTCTGGGGAGTTGAGCAGACTGAGACTTGTCTCCTCTGCGTCTGAGCTGCTGGATCCCGCTGAGGTGAGGCTAAGGGAATCTGCTCCGTCTTTGAAGCTGTCTTTGAACTGGCTTAAGCGCGGCTGCTCAAAGGACTTGGAGTGTGACGTCCCTGCACTGCTGTAACCTGACTCCTCGCTCATGCGTTTGATGATGCCCCCGTTCTTTTTGCACACTGACTCAGATGGCGGCTCGATATCACAGGACATAGAGTAGCTGAAATAGAAAAGACACCGTAGATATTAAATACATAAAATATCTTACATTATTATCTCCAGCATATCTCTCTCAAATTATTTGTTTTCATAAACTCTGTATTTAATATAGTCTTTCTCACCTCTCAGTCTCTGTAAGTCTCTCCACCCTCTTGAACCATTCAATGAAGCGCTGGTTTTTGGTGAAGTTGTAATAATTGCATGTCAGTTGCAGCAACTTGATCTGAGCAATCACTTCAAATTCCTAAACAAATAAACAAAAACAATGCACTTCATTTGTGTACTTTTATTCATTTTGTTTACGTATGTATTTGTTCCTCTTAAGGCCAAGAATGATGATAACTATATGTGACCCTGGACCACAAAACCAACCATAAGGGTTAATTTTTTGAAATTGAGATATATACATCATATGAAAGCTGAATAAATAATAAATAAATAAATACATCCATTGATGTATGGTTTGTTAGGATAGGACAATATTTGGCTGAAATATAACTATTTGAAAATCAGAAATCTGAGGGTGCAAAAAAATCTAAATTTAAAATCGCCTTTAAAGTCGTCCAAATGAAGTTCTTAGCTATGCATAATATTATTCAAAAATTAAGTTTAGATATTTTTACGGTAGGAAATTTACAAAATATCTTCATGGAACATGATCTTTACTTAATATCCTAATGATTTTTGGCATAAAAGAAAAATGGATAATTTTGACCCATTAAATGTGTTTGTTGGCTATTGCTACATATATACTCCAGCGACTTAAGATTGGTTTTGTGGTCCAGAGTCACATATTTGCACCCACACCAACAGGCAATAACATTCTGTTTATTATAAGTGTGTGCAGTTATGTCATGTGCTGCGTTATATCTGTGAGATCATTAAACTCAGGTGGACTCTGATTGGCTGTCAATGTTTTATTGTTTAACTGGAATTTTTAAAAAAAATACATTCCAATATTGTTTCTCTGTGACTCACCTTCCTTCTCTTCTCAAAGTTGATCAGCCCAACCTGAAAATATATATATATTTTGTGAGAACTAAAAGAATATTTCATAATTACTAAAAATATTACATAGCTCCACTGAACTCTCACCTCAAGATGGTCTTTCATAGCAGTATCCAACATGACTAGATCAGTCAGAAAAGTGCCAAGGTATGGAATAGTTCCTTGTACAACACCCTAAACAGCAGGAAGAAGAAGACAAAAGACAGTAAATAAACAAATAAATAAACATACAGTTTGCAATTCCATTCAGGACAGTTTCTTGCGAACCCTGCAAATGGAATATCTGACCATTTTTGACCATAAGAGGGCACTGTTGTTCGATAAATATCAAGTTCAACTGACATCATGTGACATTTATTCCTGTACATACCATGTCTCTTTGCTGCTGGTGTCTTCTCTGTGCTCCTTTGTGGTTAATCTCGACGATGGCAGATTTGGAGGTGCCCTCCTGTGGAGACATCAGTTTCAAATCATCATTTTGGGTCTCAAAAGGGAAAGCATTTACATTGACGCAGTATGAGCAGCGGTATAACCTGAAGCCAGATAACCCTGTCAAAGTGGAATCTTAAGACTGCACAGTCATGATATACCATGACACAGAATGAACGTGGAGTTTGACTGTATGGCGTTTAGTGATAGAGCCAGCTAACACCCTGGGGAAGCCCTTAGGTTTTAAAGGAGGGGCGTTATCTGGTCATACATAAGGCCTATGACCTCATCCAAGGAATTCCCTCATAATGAACAGCAGCAAATGCTAGGTTCTCGGCCCCAGCACACATTCCAAGGATTCTTTCCGATGTTCTGCTGTAGTTTGCTCTCTATTGTTGAATGTACGTAAAGGAAATCTTTTGTCATGCTTGGTTTCCCTCTATCGCGGGACAGCTATTTTTCAAGGCAAGTTTCAGAAGTCACTTCTGCGGTGAAGATTTCTAGATAACATCAATACAACTGAACCTATTTTTACATTTTTAAACTTTGTGAGTCACATTTGTGTGTCATGGAACGTCAGGTTGCCACAACAAGGTCTATCTGAGTCAATTTCACTAACAAAACATTGCAACATTTCAGTGCTTTTGTATTTTTGTTGTTGTTTTGTTAAAACAAGATAAATTTACTTGATTATAAGTGAAGTTGTGTAAGACTGATTTTCAGAGAATGTACACTACTGTTTAAAAGTTTGGGGTTTGTAAGATTTTGAAGTCTCTTTTGCTGACCAAGGTTATATTTATCTGATCAAAAATATTGAGAATTGTTATTACAATTTAAAATAATAATTTCTATTTGATTATATTTTAATTTATTCCTGTGACGGCAAAAACGGAATTTTCAGCAGTCAGTGTCACATGAACTTTCAGAAACATTTTGTTACATTATATGTCTTTACTGTCACTTTTTATGAATTTAATGAATAAAAGTATAATTTACTTAAAGTATTACTTATTTGGTTGCGTAAACAAAGGTAATATGGTATAAAAAATAGTATATGGTGTAAATATTCTCATATATAAGGTATATATTCTCTGAAAACGAGTCTTATCTTACACAACATGTATGACTAACCGCAAAATTACTACGCAAAATTCACTCTGTTCAAAGTTGCATAATGCTTTTAACACTAATGGATTCTTTTCAAGACGTCTATCAAATACAGAAGCATGCCAACTAGTGAAAAGTGCAACAAAGGCATTTGACGCTGTCCTCAACAAAACTCAGCAGGCCATAGAAAGCAAGACGTTGAGCCAGCAGGCTGCAGATACTATGCAATTAAATACAGCTTTTCTGTTTACCCTGTGGCTGCTATAGAAACATGGTTTTACAGGCGATGAAAAGACTGGTAAGTCACTAAACTTTCCTGTGGATGACACTCTGACATAACCACATCCTGTCTTCCCCCAACAACATACAGCGAACGTTGGTGGCTTATAGTGCGCTTTTAGAAATTTGAAAAACGCTGGGTGTTTGAACATGTGACTTACAACGTGACTAGATTTTTGAAATAGAAACATTTCCTAGTTCAGTCGTCAAGATATCACTGAATCTATTGTTATGATTCTTAAGAAACAAAAAACAGGGACGATACGATTTTTTTACGTTCCATATACTATTAATAATTATAATGATGTTTGAGGGTCAAACTGACCCTAACTGGTTTTAATATAATTAACCAAAAATTACACTATGAAAAATAGTAAATAGTAACCAGTGCAAATAGTAAACAGATCAAAACAGTATTATATTGTAACAAGTGTGACTGTTTAGTTTATTGTTGTTATTATTCTGATCTATTCATTTCAGAGTGTAATTTCACCCAATTGGTACAGCTGTGTGTGGGGGAACTTTTGGGAACAATTGTGAGCAAAACACACGCAGACCCCTTCAACAACCATTTTACTCACCTTAATGAGAAGCTCTCTGCTGAGGGAATAATTATTGTCATCTGAGAAAATTTCAGACAACTCCTGGAAAGTGCGATAGCTTTCCCTGTAAGCAGAAGAAAATTGTTCGAGTCACAAACTGCTGCATCTACGTGAAATCCAAACACTGTGATTAACCAGCATTAAAACTTTTCTGCTCCTCTATCACCAAATGCCCCACTATAAAACAAGAGTTTCATAAAGAATGTTGAGCTTTAACTAAAGGTATGATGTATGATTGAACATATAAGCAGGTAGCACAAAGAATGCTACTATTAATCAGCGGCTAATGCTAATGCTAAAGTATTATCCTTGACTCTGGCTAATCATTACTGACAAAAATCCATTCAAACTCTTACCGGGACACATCATCCCAAGTCCTCCTCAGTCTGTGGATGGCATTACTCTGCAAGGCAGACAGGATGGCTTTCAGAGAAGAGAAGCTCTTCAGGATACGGCATTTCTGATGTCAAGACAAACAAAAAGATGTTCATGAACTATAACATTTATGGACTACTTGAGAATAAAATTACGCCTTATATATACAAAGTCTTGTGTTCCTATAATAAAGCAAAACTCTTGGCCCATGCCCATGCAAAACTTGCTGCCATAATTGTAAGTTGCCTTGGGTGTTTTTAGAGAATTTATATGTGGTAGCTAGGTGCTTTCAGAGTGTTGTACTGTGGTCACTAGGGCATTCCTAGGTTTAGCAATTACAATTGTGGTTCACCATTTGAGTTGCTTCTTCGATATGATTTTGGCGTCCCTTTTTGAGATGCACCCCCATGCAGTGCATACCCCAGTTTTGTAACCCAAGCTCACTGAAAAAACATGCCTATGGCAACTAAGTCAGAAAAGCCATCTATCTGTCTATGTGATGAAAATGTCGAAATGTATTAGTTTACAAATTATGTACTATGGTAAAAGAGTAACATAACATAGCACTGTGCAATGGAACTGAGCGAAAATAAGTCTAAGAAGTGAAATGTATGATTTTGGAGTTTTGCAAAAATGTAGGTAAAGGTTTTTCCAAACCTGTTGCATTTTGTGCCTCTGACTATATTCCATGACAACAACAACAAAAAAAACAGTTAAAATGGTGCCTCACCCTGGCCACTTCTATCCAGTGTTCAATGCGCTTCGCTCTTTGAAAAGGTCTGAGAGACCTGTTATCCAGGCAGGTGGCAATCACACAGTTGGTCACACTGTTGAACTGAGCAACAGTGGCACGAATGGTGGGTGCTAGGTGCTCTTTGCCCTTCTTATCTCGCTGGGACCATATTCCACCCAAACAATGGTATGGAACAACCCTCTTAAACAGCTCCTGTAAAAAACAATGAGTTCAATTGCATTCACCTGTTTAATTTGATTTGAGCCTTGAGAATGTTTTGCAGGACAACTTTATTTACATTTATGGCATGTAATGACTTAAGTAAATCATTTTCTCAGGTTTAATTCTCTCAGCTGACCTTAATTTTTAAATGCTTCAAATCTACCAAAACTTGCTGACTAGCATACACTTTGTGCATAAACAGGCCCCATAAAGCAACGTGGGATTAAACAGCTTGTATAAAGATTATGGAGCAGGAGTGTCCTTATGTTCTCTCTGGTTTGCCTACTCTTTTGCAACCCATTTTAACCAGCTCAGACCACCTCAACCACTAGATTGCCTAAACATTTGCCATTAGGAAAGATTGACAATTTGTTGATCTCTTACCGCATCCATGACTGTTAACTGCTCAGCGACTAGGGCAGGACTGAAGGACATGAAGTGTGAGGGAGAGAATTCATCATCCAAGCTGCTCTCCTCTGGTGTGGCAAAGGGGCAGGTGCACAGATCACCTGCAAAGAAGAGGCAAGTTGTCAAACAATCACTTTGGAAGACTACTTTTCAGTTGTTTAGCCTTTAATATGAGATTCACTGGGTTACATCATCATTAGTACCTTCAAGCTCAACCTCGGTGTGTTGCCGATGCTGGAAGTGATCGAGCAGGTTATGGGCTCGTCTCTCGAGGTCTGATCCAGAGAAGTTAATTTGCAAGTAGGATATGAGGCTCTGCAGGCATTCGTGGTCAGGAGGGCTCCAGAAATCCTCAGAGTACTGATCCAGCCATGCACCAAGGATAGATGAGACAGTACTGCCATGCACATGAAAATAAGAATGCATCAATATTAAAATTCTGTGCAATACCAATAAGCCAATAATTATTTTAAGTCATGATTAGGTGGTATAGTATACCAATATACAGTATAACCAATATTAACAAAACAAATAATTATTGTCTGCCATGGTAACTTTAATATGGTAATTATAAAAATTCACAAACTCTCTTTTAACAGCAGCTAAATTAATTAGGTTCAGTTGAACAATGTAAATACCTACTTTTTAAGCTCTGTATGGTCCTCTGAGGAGACTTTTGGCTTGCCTGAGACTGGCTGATCATGCAGTTTGGCATACCTTAGATAGATAAGAATTCATTTTAAGTAACATTATAGTGAATGAATTTATATTTCCAAAAGTACTTTGGGTTGATGGCCTGTTTACCTGTTAAGCAGCAGGTCCAGCACTTGTTTGGTGGTGGCGAAAGCTCGGTAGGTGCAGAGGAAAATAGTGACGTATGTATAGTCCTTCCCTTTGAAAGCTGAAACCATGTATTCCACCAGTTTCTCCAATGTGCCAGCCTTAATGGTCCGACCCTTGCATGTCTCGTACAAACTGAGGGCAGAGTCTGTCTCCACGCCCAGCCATCGCTGCCCCTTACTAGCCGTCTGGTGGAGCTGCACCTTTCGGAGTGTGATGGTATAGATGGCTCCGTCTTCTACCTCCTCTCCGATCTCCTGAACTGAGCTCTACAGATAAAGAAAAGGGTTGAGTATTCTTGGCATTATATTCATTGCATAAAAATGTTAAATATACAATTTTGTAATCATTATGCAAAAATATTTCACTGATTAATGTGAATAACCAATCAGAATCAAGTATTCCAGAGCGTCATATAATAAGAAGTCAATACAGAAGTACATTCTACCATTCATTTTCACACAGAGCATCTTATAATAACTAATGGCAGCAAAGACGACTGATTATTCTATTCGTCTGCTATTCGTCTCACTGCATTTATCTGGTGAATTTACAAGGTCATACAGTTCTAGCACAGCAGGGGCTTTAAGGGTGAGTTGGGGATTACTGCTCATTTCCTTGATCCAAACACAGCCTTAACACCAAGCGCACAAGACCAAGATTGTGGCTCTTTATCAGCCACTGTCACATGGTTAACCCAGCCCTTTAACTCCACATCTTAAATGTGCACTTAGCAGCTTTCGCTGGCCAGTACGACAGTAGCCTCAGACCACTATTGAAATGGATGAAGCATGATTCAAACATATGTGTCACCTGTGACTGATTTATTCTGCAAACAAATGGTCTGCAAACAAAAAGAGTCTAAATTCACTCTCTGACCAACAAAGTTTGACATAAATGATTATGAAAACTAAAAAGATATCTGTACGCTTTAATTCAGTAGGGATCTCATATATAATGCTAAGTTGAGAAAGTTTGCAGTCAGTAATTTGCAACTAACTCAAGTACTGTACCTGACGTCATTATGGAAAGTAAGAGGGATCTCCCAGGGAACTGTGGGAAGTGACCGTAAGCTTTGCCTTAGGCAGTGAGCCAATCATGTGAGGGTGTATCCTGTGTAAGTGTGGGTGTGAGTCAGTGCATGGTCATTAGAACAGCCTTCTCTACAGGAGATGACTGCTTAAACAGATAACCCAACCCCAGGGCTCTGTCCAGGAGTAGCTATGGTAACAAACACATAAACACGCATGTCACATAACAGTTCTGTCAAATATCGTTGCTGTGGTATTGTGGAAGTGCATCAATGGCCAAAAAAAGGAACAACGCTCCTTTTGGTTTCAGATACGTTACACAAACCTGTAAAACACACAAGATTGATGCGAGACAATTTGCGAGACTCTGATGATTACAAACAACAATGGATATCTCAGAGTATTTTGGCAATTTATATTATATTATATTTACAGATGAAGTAAATGAATAAATAAATAAAAGTGGATATAGATATATTATCAATCCATCTAAGGCTGTAGGCAAGGAAACACCCTGGATGGGTGGCCATTATATTATATTATATTATAATATATTACATTATATTTAAAGATGGACTTGGTGTAAATGAAGTTATGAAGTAAATGAAGACATGAATAAAAGGGGTTAGTAAACCACCTCACATCTATATTATATTATGTTATATTATATAATATAATATAACAATATAATATATTATATTATATTATGTTATATTATATTATATTACAACATTATATTATGAGATTATCTTGGTGCAAGTAAACACAGAAAAGGGGAAGTAGACCACCTTAGCAAAACAATAAAGCAAAACAAAAAGTGAATTCACACACACTTTGGAAAGCCCCTCTGACTCAGGTTAAAACTTCTGGGCAATAGTAGGATCAACCACACCGGCCTGACACAACACCAGAGCACTGTAAAGGTCCGTCTTTGACATTTGATGTTTCAAAACAGAAACAGAACCTACACTCAGCTGTACTTTCTAAGGGAAAATCCACCTCACAACCACAGACAAGACAGAGAAAGCCCAAGAAAATTTTATATGGTGAAAGAATATTGTTTACCACTAATCACAGGTTTGCATTTTACCTAAATACATTTGCTTAAAATGATATTGTTTGAGGTGATCACAGTCACAAAAAAGCCTGACAGAATGCATTTACTCTGCTCTGTGAACCCCTCGACTACCTCTGATCCACTAAAGCCACAGGGTTTCCTGTGAAAAGACAAAGAGTGCTGAAAAGTTACTGCGTAACAGCTTCCTAGACAGCTGCATCCTTCACAAACAACGTAAAGAAAACACAAAAACAATGCAG
The DNA here is from genome assembly GCA_021397915.2 of Tor tambroides. Lineage (NCBI taxonomy): Eukaryota > Metazoa > Chordata > Actinopteri > Cypriniformes > Cyprinidae > Tor > Tor tambroides. Next base: position 46,609 of record JAFVLL020033559.1, on the reverse strand, counting down.
AATTCCTCCCGTCAAAATCAGGGAGGAGTAAAAAGACGTTAGAGGACAAGCCCTATTACATGTTCTCTAACTTATTCACATCAAGAAAAACAAGATTATATTAAAAATAGATATCAACAGGCTGTATTTTTGACAGCTTGGTTTATCATGACATGGCATAACTATTCACACAAGACATTTTATTTAATTTTAGTTTAGTTTAGTTTCATTAAGTTAAAACTAGTTCAATTTTAAAAATGCATCTTTTTGAATGCCAAACTAGCTAGGAAAGTGTTGTGTGAATGTGCTACTCATGGCGTGAAATGCTGAAAAACAGCGAAACCGCTGTCAAAGGTGACCGTCTGGTGTAAAACTGAAAAAAAGTGCATAATGCAAGAACATGTCCTGCACGAACTGCTTTGCTGTTGTAAAAATATAAAGTGAGAAAGTAAACAGATGTGGTCAGAAGAAAGGAATTTGAAGCAGCAGTGATCACTCTGCTTGTCCTCCTGCTGATCATTAATAAGCCTGGCTTCAAAAGGCTAACATTCATTCATATTTTTATTATGTGTCATAACATTGTCTAAATAACTCAGCACATGTTTGCTTTTATTGCCTTGGCTGGGTAGGACACATAGCTGTGACAAATATTGTCTCTAGGAAGGATTTTATCTCATAATACAATATTTATAAATGCCTTGAACAGATGACAGCTTAAGCCACTGAAAGCTCCGACCAAATCTCTTTTCTGTTAGTAAGGGTCAGGAGCAAAATAATGCTTATTTGTGCCATGAGGGTTATGGATTCGGATTACGGTTCATGTGTTCCCTCAAGATTCACAGTCCTGTACGAGTTATTAACCTAGAGAGAGACTGGATACGCAGAGCGAAGCTGCAGTCTGTGTATTTTGGCACTGCGCAGTAGGTTTTTCAGCACATTCGGTTACAGCACATTAAACCTCAGCACAGAGTGATGGCCAGATTCACTGCTGAAAACATCTACAGTGGAAAAAAGGCAAAGAAAGGTGAAAAGGTGATTTCTCTTCTTATCCGCCTTATTCTGGAATTTTCCAACCTTTTCTTTTTTTTAATCACCTGCTGACGACTTCTGACTTCGAACCATGGCTTAATGTGTTCAAAGTATGAGACTGAAACAAATAACGTGACAGTTGGCATACAAATGCCATACAGTTTGGAATACTAAAACTCCAAATCACTAAGATTTTTTAAAAGAAATTAATGTTTCTTGGCATAGGATGCATTAAATTTACTCTCAAGAGACTGTAAAGATTATTACATTGTTACAAAAAGTGTATTTCAAATTAATACTGTTCTTTTTAATCAAAGAATCCTGATTTTCACAATAGAATGATTTCTGAAGGATCATGTGACACTAAAGACTGGAATAATGGCTGCTGAAAATTCAACTTTGCATCACAAAAATAAATGACATTTTTAACTATCTTAGCTTTTTTGCCTGTGTTTTGGTTGTGCCAAGGTTTTTGTGAAATCTGTTCCAGCACTTCAGAATGAGATTAGCAGAGCTAAGGAAGGAATTCTCCAATATAAGCCTTGGAAAAAGATTTACCCGACTCTGCCGGATTGCAGCTCAGAACTGCTGAGTGCGGTTGCTGTCTGGCTCCGGTATATCGCAGATGAAGATATAAGGAATGTATGGTATTATTCTGAGAGGAGATAATTTCTGCACATTGCAGAAATGTATTTATCTACATTCTATATGAAAAACAACATATGTAAACAAAATTTATATTTTGTTTGGAACACGAAAGGTGATTTGTTTAAAAAGTCCTGGCACTTTTTTTCATATAACGAATAAAAGATGAAAGAATTTTCATTTTTGGCGAACCAAAATTTGGCAGACTATTTATTTAAAGTGATTTACAGTGCATTCATGCTACACAATTTATTTGTATGCGTGTTCCCCGGGAACTGAACTCATGACCTTGGCATCAGTAGTACTATGCTCTACTAGTTGAGCTGCTTTTCTAAATTTAACCTAACAAACCTGATTTAACAGTGGCGAATTAAGTATTTATATTTTACGCCTTGTACAATTGTTTAATTACATCAATGCGCACCTACGTATTCCTGCAACTTTCCCCTTTCCTGCCTCTCACATCCTTGTTTTCTCTTCATTGCCATCCCACTATTCCTCCCTCTCATCCCTCTCTTTCCATTCAAGAGATCTTTCATGACAAAAGCATCTCTGTATGTGTCAATGTAACCCCTGTCTGTTCTCCTCATTACACAAAGCTCGGCTCTGCTGGCCCCATTATGACGTTCCTAATTCAATCTATCACACAAAGGCCTCTTTAAGAAAAATGCCGAATTTGTAAACACTTTTAACAAACACAGGAAAACAATGACAAAATGTATTAAAGTGAAAACCCCGTGACAAAAGTTCCAGTCAATTCTATGACCACTGTTCACTGGTAAACAATCAAAGAACCTTTACAATAGTGAAGATTGGGTCAGTAAGTTTTTTGGGGTTTTTTGAAAGAAATGTACTTTTATTCAGCAAGAATGGAATAATTGATCAAAAGTGACAGTAAAGACATTTATAATGTTGAAAAAGAGTTCTATTGCAAATAAATACTGTGCTTTTGAAACTTATATTCATCAAAGACTCCTAGAAAAAAATATTATTATGGTTTCTACAAAAATAAGTGGTTCTTGAGCAGCAAATCAACATATTAGAATGATTTCTGAAGGATAATGAGACACTGAACTGGAGTGATGGAGTAAACAGGAGTAATGGATGCTGAATATTACAGTTTTTACTGTACTTTTGATCAAGTAAATGCAGCCTTGGTGTCTTCTTTCAAAAACATAAAAAAATCTTACTGACCCTTTTGATCAGCAGTGTATGTTGTATATTATTTTCTTTAAAGGCTGACAGTATCTTGGACCATATTTAAAAATCTAAAACGCATGACAAACATCTTGGATATATGCCTCAGGAGCAAGGTATCGAAATCTATATACCTGAATACAGAAAGTCTAAATTTTTCAAACTAAGATTATAACAAAATATGAAAACAATTAGTTTCCCAGAACTGCTCCAAATGGTAATCTTCAAGCCAGTCAAGCTAAAATGCAGGCATATTTTAGAGTAAACAAACTATCAATCACTCTTTCAAGTTGATCGTAACAATTTCTCCCACTCATTTTTCGACAAGTGGTCTGTTTCTAACAATAACAGCGCTAAAGTGCTCTTACACGCGATCTTACACTGGATCCTTTATGGCAGCTGTTAAGAGATTAGCTGATCTATGTACTGAGCTTGTAATGATCCATTATACAAGGGTACTTTTACATCTGGCTGATTTGGTTTAGATCTTCAGGGCTGATGTAACCAATTCTGAGCTCTTGCCAAGTCATCGGCTGCCTTGAATCCCTATAAAAGCAGAGATAAGTGCTTGCAGTGCCATTTTTTACATCCCATGCCATAAATGAAAGAGGATGAGAGAGACCAAGATAAGAGAGAAGGATTTACAGCAAAGTTACTCCATCCATCACTCATGGTTACCCTAGAGCAAACTTTTTGGATGTCTGTAAGTAGATGAGTCAAACATTTTTACATTAAAAGGAATGGAAAAGAAATTTTGATTTCTGTAATGAGGAAGGAAAACAAACAGCACCCACAAAGGAGAAGGGCTCTAGTGGGTGGAATGGGAGATTTAACCATCACTAATTGTGTAATGAGAGCCGATTAGATTTAGTCCAGTATGAAGGTTGGCAGCTGGTGACACACTGGAACCTTCTTTTTGCGTGGAGTAAAGCTTCAACGTCGTAAACAAGTTTTGGCGTGAGTTGCTGTTTAAGTCACAACAATGTGCTGTTGCCATTGAAATGCAAGATAAAAAGAGGACATATTGTTCACAAACCACAGTCAGATATCACCGGTTTAGCGTAACAGCCTAGCAACCATAAAAAATGTGTGACTGCAATGGGGATAAAATAATTTCCTCACGTTCAAAAACAACCAAGAAAAACATCTTGCGCTGGAGAACTTAAGAAGTCACGCATAGGAAATCAATAATGAATGTCTTTCATCACAACTGACAAGTAAATGCGTTGTCGTGTATTATATATAAGAGGTTCTTCAAATATAATCACTCATTCTCAGCTAACATATCTGCACTGTTGTGTGCAATCTCATCATAAACAAACTATAGAAATAACAGAACATCAATGACATTGGATTGTATTAACAAGTCAGCAAAATTCCTAGATAATGAATACCATATTACAGCATTTCTTTCCACGTCCTTAGCTAAAGGCTGTGTTTTCATTTAATACCTGAAGGGGACGTGATTCTTATTTCCATGGCCCTTTCTGAGGAGAATTAGAGAAGGGAAAGTTGGAGACAGAGTGAATAAGAGGAAAACAGAGTGTGCCAGTACTCTTGCCAAGATCATGGTGCATGGAGTTTTGATTTACTTCATGTAGGCCATCGAGAACAAGAGATTTCTGTGCAATGTATTTATGCTGCCTTGTCGCATTTATCTTGGCAGTCTCAAGATCACATAAGACTTATACAAGACAAAGACCATATAAAACCAGCAGAATTTGTAACTGGCAGATGTGCAAACGTATTTGAAATAGTTTATAAACTGCAATTTTCTATAAAAGAGAGAAACACTGGCAAAATACAACAAAAACACTCATGCCAGCACAAAGATCTATAGCTACAAACAATATATGCTGAAATGAAAAAAGAGGAAGAAACCTAAAATGTATATATATAAAAAACTTACAGCATAAAAACATGTATTTCAAAGCAGAAATGCACACAAAATTTCTAACAAAATAAAATAATATTTCTAAATACTACTGTCAGTTTTAAATATATTTATAATACTGTAGTATATTGTATTGATATTGCAGGAGTTATTTATCTACACGCACACACCTTGTATGTCTCTCTCTCTCTCTTTCTCTTTCTTTCTTTCTATACATACACACATACATACAATAATGGAAATAAGTTAGTTTAAATCTGTGTAATACTACCTCCAGAACAGGCAGGTCAGGGTCCAAATGCGTAAAACTATTTAAGACCACCGGACATCCATCTCCGGGTGCGATCTCCAGCTTCACCCCATCCCAAATGTTTTTAATTTTCCATGTGCTGGACTCAAACAGCTCGTCCAGGGACGTGGGTTTGACACCTAAGGCGTCCGACTGCATCCCCATAATGTAGACCATTACTAAAAGACTGTCACCTCTGTTTACGATGTATTATTTTATAACGGACTCCATGTCCTGTCTTCCAGACTTCTGCTGTAGAAACGAGCGTTTGTCTCTGTGAGTTTGGCTGAAGGGAATACCCTGAGCTGCTAGACCACGCCCCTTGCGCGAATTCAGCCACCCCGCCTGAGCGCGCATGTGGCCCCGCCCCTTCCATGACTCAAATCGTGATGTCAAGTTCCGGAAAACTCTGCTGTGTGTGAGCTACTAAAAATATCACTGTTAATCGCTTGATTATAACTTCATATGCCAAAAATAAACAAATGCAATTGAAATGATTATGTTAACCTATTGTATGATTCATTATTTAGTTTATGGCTTAAACATTAAAGGTATTTGTGAATAAAAAGGATTTGCTCAAATTAGCCTAATTAAAGTGACTCAATAATTTAAAAAAATAAAAAAATAAAAACAACAATAATAATCAGTACATTTAACATTTCTATTGTCTATAGATAGTTTTTTTATTTTAAGAAAAAAGTATACAAAATAAATTTCACATAGGTTAATTTTGGTATTGTGAACCAGGCTTTGTGACACTATGAAGAGTATCTAAACGAAACAATAAAAATACTTTTATTTTAAAGAAAATTACTTTTTAAAGCAGTGTTCATTGTCTTTCGTAAATGGCTATTCAGCATATTGTACAGCTTTGTTTTGTTGTAAATTAATAAATTTTAAATAAAACAAAATAAGATTAGATAGATAGATAGATAGATAGATAGATAGATAGATAATAACATGTTTTATGCTAACATCACGCCACTAATACAATACTCAAATTGGAACAAAGTGGATTCATGTAGCCTGGCTCATGTTAATATTATTTTCTTCCTGATCCATCCTTTTTTGGGACAGCTACACTGTATATGAACAACCTAAATTGTAGGTTATTACCACTAAAAAAATATAAAAAAAACAGCATGATGCCATGCCCCTGGCATTAATGCATACTAATAGCGCCCTCTGTTGGTAAATACTGGTAACTCTAACTAATAATTCTTCGGGGGATGACTGCAACACTGACGCAAAGCTCCTAAGGAAATGTAAACCCTCCAGAGGAATAGTGTTTTGCGAGAAAGAGCAGCAGCTGTCTGAGGCACCTGCTGGGGATGATGGTGTTTTCCCTGAGGTAACCATTATGATTACATCGTGAAATCTGACAAGACAGCTGTCTGAGTGAAGGAAAATGCTAAGTCTCTGTGCTGGAAGCTGTGAGCTGCACTGAAAACTTAAAGGTGCACTGAAATATTTTATTTATTTTTGCTAATAAATAAAATAAAATGCTCTGATGAAGTGATGTATCAGATTAAAGGGATAGTTTACCCAAAAATAAAAATTCTGTCATTAATTAATCACCCTCATGTCGTTCCAAACCTGTAAGACCTTCGTTCGTCTTCAGAACACATATTAAGATATTTTTTTATGAAATCTGAGAGCTCTCTGACCCTCCCATAGACAGCAAGGCAACTACCACGTTCAAGGCCCAGAAGGTTTTAAGGATGTCATTAAAATAGGCCATATAACATCAGTGGTTCAACCGTAATTCTATGAACTATGAAGCTACGAGAATACTTTTTGTGCGACAAGAAATAAAAAATAAAGACTTTATTCAACAGTGCCACGTGGTACTCTCGTGAATGGGTGTTGAAGACTGACACAGAAGAGAAGAAATTTTAGAATAAAGTCTTAATTTTTGTTTTACGTTGCATGGTCAGAAAGCTGTCGGATTTCATAAAAAATACATTAATTTGTGTTCCCAAGATGAATGAAGGTCTTATGGTTTTGGAACAACATGAGGGTAAGTAGGCTAATTAATGACTGAATTTTCATTTTTGGGTCAACTATCCCTTAAAGAACCCTGAGAGATCAATCCTAAAAGCTATTAATTCTCCATGGAGGAAGTCGCCGTCATATCATGACCATCCATGTTATGCAATTGTTTACTACTGATTATAGTTGCAACAATAATATGTATAGCTATTATTAGCGGCACTTTACAAAGCATAAACATGACATCTCAACGAAACGAAGCAAATATAACAAACTCAATATCCATAGAGCAACCGGGCCAATAGGTGTCAGTATAAAGTACAAAACTGCCGGTATTATTGGGATGAATAAGAGCCAGCTAAGTGTAAAAATGTTTGCACCTTAAACTCAATTACTCTGCAATTACTTTTAGCTTTATTTAGGATTCACATAAGCTTTTACTGATGTACTGATATTTCCTGTGACTACTTCTGATAATAGATTTGCAGCCATAATTCAAGGCAGCACAAACTGAACTGGATGTGAATAACCCTGGAATCTCTAGCTGAATTGAAACAGTTGTTAGTTATGCTCGGCTGCCATGCAGAGTGATCACACAGAGTTATTATACTGAACGTTTTCTATGCATCAGAACTCTTGGGTTTGAAACACCATCCAAATAAATTTTGCAACAAGAACACAGAATACACATAAATGCACATTATATACAGTTTATTTATTCATGCACTTTGTGAACTCTCAAACTGTGAGACAACTAGTGTCATATTATATTGCATTTAAGGCATTTAGTACTTTTCTCAGTAAAAATGTCCTTAGAATTAACCAATATCTACATAATTGCATTTTCAGCTATACTATTAATGTACACTACCATTCAAAAGTTTGGGGTGAGTAGGTTTTTTTTTTCTTTTATTCTGCAAATGTGCTTTAAATTGATCAAAAATGACAGCAAAAACATCTATAACATTACAAAATATTTCTATTCCAAAGAAATGCTGCTCTTTTCAACTTCTATACATCAAATAATCCTAAAAAATGTTCAAGGTTCCATAAAAATATTACACAGCACAGCTGTTTTCAATACTGAAAATAAGAAAAAAAAATTTGAGCAACAAAACAACATATAAAAGTAATTTCTGAAGGATCATGTGAGACTGAAGACTGGGCTGCTGGAAATTCAGCTTTGCATCACAGGAATAAATGACATTTTCAAATATATTCAAAAACTAAACATTTATTTTAAATTGTAATATTTCACAAATTACTGTTTTTAACACACACATATATATATATATATGCACCTAAATGTCCATGCAATATTTTTCTTTAACAGAAATAATGACCCATGCCACCAAAAGTTTGGGATTGCTGTAACATGTATACTTAGGCTATCTCTGCCGCAGCTGGAACTCAATTGCACAACCACTATTTGCGCTGCTCTCTGCTGAGATTGATAGATAACAGCTTGTTGTTCTCTTACAGCACCAGCATGGTTCATAAATCTTTGGAGAAGCTTCATTTGATCTCTCCTGTCATTTTGCCCAGACATATGCAGTCAAAAACCAGGTGATTATAGGATATGGAAGCCCCTTTCCACTGGACACTTAAACAGGGCTAAAGTACTTTTCTATTATCCTTCCTACTATCGGGAATCAAGGCCATCAGAGTTCTCGCATAAGTGTTAGGAAACAATGTTCACCCTGAACCTAGTCTCCTCTCCTAACAAGTCTGTGTGATCCTGAGAAAGGACACATGTACTTTGAAAGTACACAACTTCAAATAACAAATGTAATGAGTCTGAAACTTTTTTTTTTTTTTTTTTTTTTGCTTTTTCTGCATACTCATAATTTCAACCAGATACACAATTACACAGTGGTACCTTATCAAGGGAAAGCAATTGATAATGTTTTATTGATTTTGAGGTGCTTACAAATCCATAAAGCTTAAATATCACATCAGTTCTTAGTGGTTAATTGGAATGTTTTGAAAATTTGACTGCTTCATGTTGTTTTTTCTTTCTTTCTTTACTTTACTATGTCAAACTAAAGAATGACCTAAGGTATGCACTTCTCAGGCTGTGGAAAGCACCTGAAAGATGCACAGCCAAGATTGGTTTAAAATGAGCAGGAAGCAGCTTGTCACTCATTGGCATCCATTCACACCCACACACAAACACTAACACCTTAAGGACATTTCATAATGTAGTCTCTATCGACCTGAACAGATTTCTTTATTATAATAGCCCACTATCTTAAGAAGAAATTATAAAACATTCATTGTATCTACATTAATATAACTAGATCTGTTAAAACCAGATCTGGTAAGATGAACTAGACAGACTATTAGAAGAAATAAATGGTTCTTACCTGTTTTCTTTCCTCTAAACCTTCCAAATCACAGTATAAAGCTTCATTCACATACACACAACCCAAGCCGCACCAGCGTATCAGTTGAACAAGTTGATCGAACCTGTCTTTCCAACACATCACCTCCTCAATTGAGACTTTTTAGCGTCAACTGCAAGAGATCCTCAATCTTGTGACAGATAGGAAGCTCAAAATTCTCCTTTGCCATTCGCTGACCCCAAAACGCTGGCTCTGTCCGACACGTGTGGACTCAAACAGCTGTATCAATACGCTGGGAACACGGTAACACAACACTCACTCTCTCAACCAGCTCTCATTGAACACTACAACGCTTGCTGAGGTTTTTGTCATAAACTCTTCTATTAACACCCTCAAGGTTACTCTGAAATCATTTGTAATGGCTATGATGCACAGGCTGCTCTGGGAATTCAGTAGAATTCCCAGACAAAATGAAATTGCAAGTGAAGCAATCAAACAAACCTAAAAACCTGTGTGACAACTTTCTGTTCCAACAAGAAATCAAACCATGTGACAGAGTATTTTCTGGTGCTCACAGGATGTCATTGTAAAAACTTATTTTGTTATCATTTTACCTTTCGGTGTCCTTTAATAGCTCCACCAAAGCATGTTCTTTTACCCAGTTACAAAAAACTCCTTAATTTAGATTCAGTTTATTTTTACTACAATACTGTTCATTTTGATGTAATCTGATTTCACACAGGTATTAAAAACATTTTTTTATTTAAAAATCAGTTCTTGGAAATAAAGTTAAACAAAGTCAAGGTACCAGACTGATAAGAAATAGTGAAATAATATGAAATAATCACTGGATTTGACACAGTTTGTCAGGTTAGCGATATCAAATCTTTGAAGGCTATTTAGAGTTGAAATGAAATAGTCTATGTATTTTATTCAGTCGTTAATCTCTTATTCAGAGTCTCTCTGTTTGTTTTCTGTACAAATCTTTCACAGACACTGCCATGCCATTAGTTAAATGGACAGTTCTTGGCTAGAATAAGCAGCAGTATGGACTGTCAAAGGTCTAGACGAAACCTGACCCACAAACACAGACCACACACAGGTGGATATTGATGTTCAAGAGGCCAGACCTTGTCAATGCATGTCTATGTGGCTTAAAACAATGATGTTGCTATAACAGGCTTGGGAGTGCAATCCAACCAAAAACAACAGTTTTAAGTATTGAAAGTCACCAAACTTCTTTTCAAAAATAGGTCAAGAATTTAATTCACTGACCCAACGTAGTATGTAAACCTCAGATTCTTTTTCACACTGAGAGCTCACATACTTTCCTTTCTCGAGTGCCACAGAAACACCATTCTGTGGCTCAATTTATTACCCTGCTGTATTCTCCGGAGCTCTGTATTCTAAGGCGCTTTGACACTCAGAACTTGGCATTTAAAAGTGCTTTCTCCTCACCACTGAGGCCAAATAAGAAGCTATATCAAAAGCCCTGTCACCAAACATTTCTGCTGAAAAGATTATGATCATTCATTAAAAAAAAGAAGTGTTGTGCCATGCTAATGTGAACGAATCTTTAGTTTAGTGAGTTTAATAAGATCTTAAATCAATGGAGATCAATTTAAGGTGTTCACTGAGACACAAATTATGTTAAGAATTGTTCAATGACATACAGTATAAGAGTGTCCATGAGAATGAAAAGGAAACAATCTTTTAAAAATCTAGCTCAAAACACAAGTTAAGTCATGTTAAAAACCTTTAAAATAGTATACTATTTTATACTGAATTAATTCAACAAAAGCAATATTTTCCTTACACTTTGAGTGTACACATCTAAATTATTATTTCTAAAAGTAATAATTCAAATAAAAAGTTAAATGAATTAATATATGTGGACAAACATGAGCATCATGTCATTAACCCAGCTGCTTTTTCTAACACTTCATTGACATTTATTCAAACAAATCCAAAACAAAACCCACACTGCCAAGAGTGGATCACATCCATTTCAAGATGACTCATAAAACCTGAAGCAGTTGCAGTGCAGTACTGAAGTGGACCATATAATATGCGATAAAGAAGGGCTCAGTAACCTAGACGCATACACCTGCAGAAGTGCTGACACATAAAAACACCTGCCACTTAGCAAAAGTAACACATCATCCTTGAACATCTCTGGCCGAAATGTGCCACAGAAAAAAAAAAACAGCCACGGGCAGCATAGCAACAACATCCTGTTCAGCATACCAAAAGTAGAGCTCACTATTGAGTGCAAGATATTCACAACTAACTCCAGACGCCGTTATCAATTAGTTGTAACCTGTTTCATGACCAGGAACAGCAAGAATTGACATGCTTTTACCATGAAAACACCACGTCACTTAAAGTCCTCACTGGCTCTAATCCAGCATGCATGAAAACATCAGAATACAGCCAAAGGGTGAGCACATACTTATACTAAATGAAAACACACACACACACACAACCACACACACCAACTCGCACCAGGTGAATCAGAACGAAACAACTGCAGTCTCTCTCTTACCAGATCATCCAGGATGGAGACAGGGAAATCAAACATGCACATCTTCACAGGCTGAGCCAGGGCTTTATGCAGGCTGAACAGAGATTTGGGCTCCATCTTACCCGATGGAGAGAGTGCAAGCTGCTGTCCAGGCGCCTGCTTCATATTAGGGGAATGCTGCTCCCCCTTGTCTGCTCTCTCATTGATACACAACTCCCTCCCTCTCTCTCCCTTTCAAGAGTGAGTGCACAGGCGCTCTCTCTTTTGCACACAAAAACTACTCGCCTCTCTCTGTGTATTTCTCTTCACTAGTTACACGCAGCACAAACAGGAACTTGCTGCAGCTGTCACTAACACTCAGCTGTCATCTACTTCTCTTGCATCAGGAGACGGTAAGAAATCTGAACGACTCGACCTCCTCCCAGCGCTTCCTTTTGCACATTGTCTTGCTGTCTAACAATCTCCTAACCATGTAAACACCCACACCCATACATGCGACGTAGGTATGCAGGTAGATCTTGCTTTAAAATGCAGCGTCTCTGCAGAACAGTGTCTCTCTCCCTCCCTCTTAAGGCATCACATTCAGTCCACGGCTGTCGCTCACACTCCTCATGAAGATATAGACGAGTTTGGCTGGGTGTTTTCTTCGTTCTGCTGTGCTTTTCCCCTGACGTGCCCCTTAGAGACCCTGTGTTTGTGTATCTGAGAGCGCTTCGGTAGTGGAAAAGTGCTTTCTGGCTCATGTGCCCTGTGCATTTTGTTCGAGCAACAAACAAAGTGCCCAGAGTGTGTTCTCGCTCGAGTGACCAGTCTGCCCAGTGACCTGTACAGCTGGGAGTCTGGGTCTGGATCCTACAAAACACACACACACACACACACACAAATGGCCGACATACACTCAGATCCATTAAAGAGTTGAAAAAAAATTGCAATGCCCTATCATTAAATCTAGGTCACGAAGCTTTTCGACCACAAACAGCTGTCCTATTTTAAAACAGCTTTAACCATAACAGTATATGAGATATTTGTCTTGAACTCTGCGCAAGTTAACGGATGCAGACAAATGCATACATCCATCATGCAACAGGATAAAAAAGCTTAAACCCGGATAGTAGCACACAGTTCAATATCGGAGGGTTGCATGTGATGATTATCTAACGTTAGGCATAGTTGAGGACCACAGGGAGGTGGCACTCTATTATGAAAGCACAGACTGTGGGAACTGTTTTGAAATGCAGAGGATATCCTACGCAGCCATAGAGAGATGTGGTTGCCATGGAGACAGCAAACGCTCAACCTTTGAAAAGAGATGCCTAGAGGAACTGCAATAAAGTCCACAGAGACAACTGTATTTGCACAAGAGCACCATATCTCACCACAAAGACGTGTGCACAAAAGCAGTTTCTATATCAAATCTGTCTCAGATTTGTGCACTACAGTTGCATTCACTTAGAATATGCACTAACATGTCTTGACTGCATTCATGTCATTCCATTCACGTCCAGACATGTGCAAGTTTTCTTGCGAACAGATGGATTGTTGAAACACTACCTCAAGTATGATGGCTTCAACGGTTCAAACTTCAAACACAGACCAAGGAGATGTAAAACGTAACACAACACTCAATTTTATAGAGTATTTGAAAGGATAATTGAACAATATTAGAATTCTATACTATTTAATCTTAATAAAAAAATAAAACACTAAAACTAAAATCAATTGCTTTATGCTACAAGTGAATTTAGGCATCACAACAGTATAATTTACAGTATGAAAAATAGATATTCATTTTGAGATTTGATAAAGATTATATTGTTAATACACAGTATTTACTCCAAACTTCTGAATGGTATGTGTACATTATATAGTCAATATGGATAAATTAAAAAATCTCTAATACAAGCCAATAATCACTATGGAGCCAATATATGGTGCATCTCTAATTTATATCATGCAATGTGATGCTTACATTGCAAATCATTTAAAATTTACATTTTATTCTGTGTGTTGCAGAATAAGAGGTAATAGAAAGGCAGGGAAGGAAGCACAGCTTCTGTCTGAACATACACAGAGATTCAACTCCACACAAAGACAGGACAGGGTGGTGTTGGAGAGGAACTGTTGGAGCCGTTCACTTTAATGTTCCACTCGGCCTCAGGACACTGGCAATGGAACCATGAAGAAACGTTACACGTAGATGGGAAACTTCTCTCTCAAGATAAAATTTTCCAAGGGTTGTACCTCAACAACCACATGTTGAAGCAGACTATATTAACAGCATGAAGACAGCTACTGTACTGTTAAGAATGATTCTATTAAAATATGTATCCTTTCTAGACATTCAAAATGTTATTAGTCACAAGTTATGCAAGATGAATCTGTTATGTGGGATTAAAGTAATATATGCCATTGGCAATAGCTGTAACTTAGACCTCTAACTGGAAGACCAATGAGACATGTGGTGACAGATACACATCCTATTGCCAAAGAGGATGCCACAAAAATTCTGCATCCTCTTTATTGTGCAATGACTCGTCGATTATAACATGCTGTAAACAACTGTCTACACATTCTTAAAAGCTTTTCCTTTGTTTATATCATCAGTTAAACAATTCTGAGTCCCCCTTTTCCTGACACAGAACATTTTCCTTTTGCCAGTTTCCATATCAGTACAGAACACACGCTCACACACACACACACACACACACACACACACACAAGAGGTATGAAACATAGTGACTAAGAAAAATAAAGAATAAACAGTGATAAAATGTGACTTGTTCTTCTAAATTATAATTTGTTGGTAAAATGCATGAAATAAATGTTAAAATTGTTACTAGGCCTCCTGCTGGTGACCCACTGTGAAACGGTCACATGGTTAGTCCAAAGGGTCAAAGTTTGGCTGGTTAGCTTTGCCCAGATAGTCCCAGCTGGTAGATGCTGTAACTACATCATCCAGCTTAAAAGAGCATGTATTGATGTTATATATTGCTAATATTTAATTATATTGTTGTCGATGTTTTCTCTGTGTCCGAATCTGGCTAACAGCTAGGGTTATTAAAATCATGAAATAGCTAACTCTGTTTTCATGTTACAGGATAATTGCTAGTAAATTTAATAATAAATTAATAAAAGGTATTAAAAATTAATAAATTAACAAACTTACGGGGGTTAAACAATATACGTTACATATTTAGAGAGTTTTAATGCATTACTTTTTTCAGTTTCTTTAAGGATAAAAATGAAATTTTCAAATAATTTTAAATGACACAAAACTTGGAGCAACTTTAATAAGTAAATGAAACTAACTAACTAATCAAGGGTTTTAAGCAACTGCTTTTAAGATGAATGGGAATGCTAACAGATAGAGACCTCCTTGGCCCAACATGTCCTTGTTTTGTTCTATAAATATTATCCCTAATAATAACATATAATTGAATCTGCTATGCAGGTACTTTTGTACAAACAAACAAATAAATAACTAATAGGGTATGTCTTGTCACTCACCAGTTAAGTTCAAAAACAGATGAAAATGTTTATGGTCAATTGATACTACACAGCGAAATTAAAGTAGGTAGGCATAAGATGCCCAGATGTTGCCTAGAGTTCGATAGTACTAGTATTTCTTTTATCTCCTTATTTTTTAATAGGTTTCTCAATGCCGTGCACACGTGACCTGTTATTTTTCTCCGCGCTGCTAGGATCAGGTGAGATTATTGAAGCATATTTTTTATTTGTATTTCAAATAATTTAATATATAAAAGCTATTATATATTATAAAAACTTTATACATTTTATATATATTATAAAAACTATTATACTAATATACTTTTGAAAAGAAAATCTTTAATGCGGTTTTTGCGCCCCTCGCGCCCCCTGGAGGGAGTAAACTTTCTCCTAGGAAACGGCTATTAGCTTGTAGCTTTTGTTTCCTTGCGCTTGCCGTAGACTTGTGGGAGTTTATGTAAAATCATGATGGCGGCGGCCTGTGCGAGAACGCTCAGTAAGGTCGCCCGGTTAGTTTTAGACCCGCCGACATGCCGTGTAACAAACACCGCAGCATTAGTGCCGAGAATCTCCATGAGATGCCAAGGAAGGGCTTACGGTACCGGCGGAGCGGGATTTAGATCCAGAACGTTGCTCGCTGCGCCGGTGCGTGGCAGTGGGAGAGTCCTGGGATGCGCCTTCTTGCTCGGTGGTGGTTTCGGCTTGTACCAGACCGTCAAACTCACGCTTCAGCGTCACCTTGCAGAGGAAAAATCAAATGTATGTATGTATGTATGTATGTATGTATGTATGTATGTATATATATATATACATACAGTTTTGGATGAGAATGTTGAAATGTGCCCTTAGTTTTGGGGTTGTTTGCTCACCATGGTTTTATTAACTTGTTTTGAACAGGCACCTGAGCTGGGGACAGATCTGAAGTTGACTCTGTATCAGTATAAGACCTGTCCGTTTTGCAGCAAGGTGCGAGCCTTCCTGGATTATCATGGTCTGCCATATGAAATTGTGGAGGTCAATCCCGTCATGCGACAGGAGATCAAGTGGTCCACTTACAGAAAAGTTCCCATCCTGATGGTGAACGGGACAGTGGTATGTAGCTATTCGCTTCTTTCTGATGATGATCGATATCATCTTTCTGATATATAATGCTTCAGCTCATCGGTCCCTCTCTTTGTTTATATCTCAATAGCAACTCAATGATTCTTCTGTAATAATTAGTATTTTGAAGACATACCTGGTCAGCAGGTGAGTATCCTCTGCTTGATGATCTTTTTATATGAATGTTCATGTTAAAATTTATTTAAGTGGTTTTAATGACTTTATTTGTAACAAACATTTGGTATGTTTGTGTATTATAGTAATTTAGAAATTTTGTTAACACTTTAGTATAGAGACAAATTCTCACTAGTGACTAGTTGCATATTAGCATGCCTATTATTAACATATTGGCTGTTTATTAGTACTTCTAAAACACACATTCTGAATGACCATAATCTACATCCCTAATCCTACCCAATACTACCTTACTAAGTAATATGCAGCAAATAAGGAGTTTGAGGCAAAAGTTGTAGGTTTGTTAATATCGAGAATTTGACCTTAAAATAAAGTGTGACCAAGCTTTTTTTTCCTTTCTTATGATTATTCTTCAGAAAGCAGAATGAAAAGTGACATAATGTTTTGTTCACAGTATTGATTGGAAATTGACAATTTGATGTTTTCCTGAAGTTGGAGGGGGATTGATGGAGAATGAACTTTTGAGCACTGTGTTCGGTTTTGTAATAGTTGCTTTGCTTTAGGTAAATAAATGTAAAGATAAATGCAAATTTTGATTGTTTGTTCACTGCTTCCTTTAGGGAAAAAACAGTATCTGAGATTCTCACTTGTTATCCTGAGATGAAGGCAAAAAATGACAGTGGAAAAGATGTGATAGAGTTTGGCAATAAGTACTGGGTCATGGTGCGAGAGACAGAAGCTGATCGTCTATATCCTGGAAAAGACACCAGAAAGTAAAGCAAATCAGTTATGTCTGAAAGTGATTGCTTTATTATCCTTTTTTTAATTGAATTTACGTAGTCAAACAATTATTGTATTAACAAATTTTGCCCAGAGAGGAGATTAAATGGCGGAAATGGGCAGATGAGTGGCTGGTGCACCTAATTTCCCCAAATGTTTACCGCACGCCTACAGAAGCCCTTGCATCCTTTGACTACATAGTGCGAGAAGGCAAATTTGGCACATTTGAGGGATTCTTTGCTAAGTATTTTGGAGCTGCTGCCATGTGGATCATTTCAAAGAGATTGAAAAATAGGTATGTTTTTAAGCATTTTAAATAATACATAATAAAGATATTTGTCAAAAATGTTTTGATGATAAA
Source organism: Tor tambroides (assembly GCA_021397915.2). Classification (NCBI taxonomy): domain Eukaryota; kingdom Metazoa; phylum Chordata; class Actinopteri; order Cypriniformes; family Cyprinidae; genus Tor; species Tor tambroides. The sequence goes on along the minus strand of JAFVLL020033559.1, from coordinate 28,831 downwards.
GTTTAACCTCATCATACTACACAGACACCAGCTGCAAGATGATGTGAGACAGGATCTCTACAAGGCTGTCAATGATTGGGTGGCAGCCATTGGAAAAAACAAGAAATTTATGGGAGGCGATCAACCCAACCTTGCAGATCTGGTTTGTGTTTCTCTCTCAGTCTAAAATTATACATAAATACACTACTGTTGTATAAAAATCTGTAAGATTTGATTTTTTTATGTTGATGAAAGAAGTCTCTTTTGGTCACAAAAACTTAATGTATTTGATCTAAAATACTGTAAAAACAGTAATATTGTTAAATATTATTACAATTAAAAAAAATTTTTTTCAATTTGAATATATTTTAAAATGTAATTTATACCTTTGATGACAAAGCTGATTTTCAGCAGCCAATGTTGAAAAAGTTGTACTGCTTAATATTTGTATGACCATCAATAAGTAAATAAATTTAAAAGAACAGCATTTATTTTAAATAGAAATGTTTTGTAACATTAAAAAGTCTTTACTGTCACTTTTGGTCAATTTAATGCACACTTGCTGAATAAAATTTTTTTTTTTTTTTTTTTTTTTTTTTTTGGACCCCAAGCTTTTGAATGATAGAATTGCTTGAGGGGTGTGAATTAGATTATTTCTGCTTCTTCATTACTAGCATGTTTATTTATCTGTGGTATGGTGGAAAATAACTTCTTACACCGTGTGTTTTCAACACAGGCCGTGTTTGGCGTTCTGAGGGTTATGGAGGGCCTTCAGGCATTTGATGATATGATGGAACATACCAAGGTGAAGAACTGGTATCGACGTATGCAGAAGGCCACACAACGGGAGTCATAAAATCAAAGCTTCTATCATCGCTGCGTCAACTTGAAGCACTTGATACCACAGCACAACTTCTCAATGTCCGAAAAAAACAAGCTTGATGCCATCTAATGGTAGTCTACTGGTTTTGCGAATCTTAAAAGACTAATTTTTGTCCAGTGATTAAAGTTGCTTCCATCCTTCCTTTGCTCGAACTGTAATCACGGAGCTAAGAATTTAATTTAAAGAGATTAAAAAAAAACATAGAATGCTGCCCCCCCCCTCCCCCCCATAATTTATTTTGCAACTAAACTGGATTTCTGGATTTCTCTCATAGTGCTTCTGTTATTTTAAGCAAAGTGCAACTTGAAGTAAATGCTATTTAAAGTAAAACAACCTCATATAATCTATAGATATTGTGAATGGGTTTTAGAGGGATTGTTTTGAAATCATCCAATTTTTTCCATCTCTGTGAACTAGTTTGAAGCTTGAAAATAGGTTACCAACAAATATATATAATCTGGTGATTTAGTTCATTTTTCAGCAAATGATGGTTAAAATTTTTTTTTCATAAGTTACTCTTTCTTGTTTTTGTTTTTTTTAATTTCTGTTTTGTTCCTTTTGTAATACTGAAGTGCTGCCACTCTCATCATGTGGTATTTAGGTTACCTAAGCAGATAGAGCACTATAGATGCTTATGTCTACCTCAGTTTGCATTACTGTTCTCTGGTTCATAAGTGTCCAATTTGAGGTTGCAGTGACTTTAAAATCTGTGGTTTACTGAATGTTCATATTAATGGGTTTCAACCTTGGGTCCTCAAGGGGTTTAACTTAAAATGTAATTTTACTGAGTAATGGTTATGTGAAAGTTGCTTTGGACATTTGGAGTGTCCAGTTAACCAAGAACTTTTGCCTATGCATCATATTTTGATTCGACAAAAGTGATACATTTTTGTCAATGAAATAAAAGTAAAAATCTCAAGCAGATGGTTGTCAGCTAGTCATGTTTTTCTCGAAATAGTAAAGCGAACGCATGTTAGATAAGACTCTCCTACAAAGTAAAATATACACTGTTCATTCTAATGTCACCACAACAGATTGTGTATAAAATGGCGATTTATGTACGAGAAAATTTCAGGGATAAAAGCTAGAAAAGGAGGCACATAGCAACGCGTCGTTGACATAGAAACCTAATCAGCTTCAGTTCATTGGGCGTTAAACACACTTCTCAAATCTTTGTCGCTGAAGTTTTGAACCAGCCAATCAGAAGCAAAACAGAACGTAGAAGGCGGGATTTAGAGCGTCAGACGCGTCTCCGATTGGCGGCTATTGTTGTCCATGCGAAAGTCTACCGGGTACTGCAAACAACATCACACAGGGGACGCAACGTTGCATACTTGTTTTAAGGTTAGTGGTATTTTTACTCGTATCACATTAATCGTTTAAAGTACATAAGTTTTCATCGATCAGGATTATTTAACTGGTCGTATAAATATGCAGTGTATAAACTGAGAAAAGACTAGTAGCACTAACATTGACTTAACTGTGAACTAATAGTCTTCTTGCAAGTATGATTAATAACACTTCTGTTTTATTTTTCTTTCAATTTTATGATAAACTTCTGGTGAACTTTTTCATATTCTTAAGACAAATAAAGATTGCCCTACTGAATTAAAAGGATGAAAACACGGTCGTCCTCTCCGCCCGTCCATGTTCATGTCCCAGACTCAACATCTGTGCATGTCCACCTAAAGAAGAGTCCACAGAAAAGCCAGGTCAGAATGGATGCTGTTTACCATTCCAGTTTAAATCAATCTCGTTTGATTTACTGAGACAGTGGACTCAATCATCACAACTCTGATGTTCAGCAGGGGAAAGTGAGCAATTTACGATCCACTGCCAGTGTAAAGGTCCGAGCTCCCTGGGTTCCTCCTGGAAAGGCTTCAAGACGAAGAGAATACAAATGGGAGGTTTGTTTACTTCTATTCTACCTTACTTGCCAGCACATATCATCTATAATGAGTCATTTTTTTTATTGTGATTCTGAATGACTGTACTTTAATAAAAATTTCCATCAGGGGGCTACTCGCTGCTTAGAGATCACCCCGGGACAGGCCACTGACCCTTCTTCACCTCCTCTGCGGCTCACTGACCTGTCCAGTGAAGAGGACGATGCGAGAGGAGTAATCGGCAAATATGAGAGAAAAATTGAAAGTCTAATGTCAGAGGTTGACTGTATAAAAAGTGAGGTATGGGTTGTACACAATCATGACAGTAAGATGGATTCAAAATTCGTCGTGCAACATTGTGGATTTGAATGTCTAAATCTTCACAGGTAAAGTTACGGCAGGCAGAGGACCACTTAAAGCACCAGTCACAGCAGTTGAATGCCTGTCGGCGTTTGATTGATCAGCATGAGGAAAGACTTGAAGAAGCCAGTAAGGACTTGAGGAGGTCAAAGCGTGAGAATGCTGATCTGCGTAGCACTGTAGATGGGACGCAGACTGAGTCTGGACATATGAGGTATAGTTCTTTCTGACACATTAGCTTCTTTTTAGGGTTGTTGTGACCAAATGCTTAAAATGTGTGAATTATGTGGATAGATCAGAAACAGGACCTCCACACCTGGAGATAGAAACTTTGCTGAGGAAACTGGTGGAAGCTGAGATAGACGGCCAGACTGTAGCCAAACAAGTGACAGCACTGAGGGAATCTGTGGGCAAACTTAAGAAGGTTGGCAAAACTCCAAACTTTTCAGTTACCTCTGAAATAGTTTCTCTTGAATAATAATAAAAAAATTACTTTGTGCATTCAGGACAAAAAACAGTCAAAGGCGCACTCTGATCAGTTGGGTCGTCAACATGAGCTACTAGAGCAAAAGTTGGACACGTTTGTGGAGACAAACCGCACTCTCAGACGGCTTTTGAGGGAACAGCATGGACGGGAGGTACAAAAACTTCCTGACTAAATTTGTCTCATATTTAGGTTGGCTGTTGGTTCTGCAGTATTGTGTATATGCACTTTTTTTAAAACAAAAAATGTCTGTTTTGTCTGTCCTTTTCACCACAGACAGATGCACTGAGGTTGTCTGACGAGAGGGAGATGCTAATGAGAAAACTTGCTGAATCTGAGGCTGAGAAAAGGGTTTGTAATCTAACTCCAACATTTCTTGCTGTCTCTCTATATATATTTATGTATATATAACAATGTTGCGAGGTTGATGCACATACATTTTATTCAAAAAGTATGCGTTAAATTTATCTAAAGTGACAGACTTTTTACAAAACGAAGAAGATTTTTTACAAAACAAAACGTCTATTTGTGTCTATTTCATATTAGAATAATTTCTGAATGATCATGTGAAAACTGAAAATGATCACACTGAAAACTGGAGTAATGACGCTGAAAATTCAGCTTTGCCATCACAGGAAAAAAATGCCATTTTAGAATACAGTAAAACAAAAAATATTTTAAATGGTTATAATAATTTACTTTCTCTTTTAGAAACTTGAGACTAAACTCAACAACAGGGAAAGAGAGGCCAATCAGATGGCTGAGAATTTGGAAAATGAAAAGGTAATAATGATATCTCACTAATTTCCTTATTTTTTATTCATTTGCATAACATTCTTCTGTGGCATGTTTTAATACCTCTTCTGCATTTCTAAATATTTGCATATAGTGAATTAGCATCAGATTTGCTCCAGTGTTGTAGGAAGTGTTTTTAAGAATGTGTTTTGTCATCACAGGATCATCTGAGGACTGCAGGAGAGCTGTCAAAGGTTCTTGAATCCACCGGCAGTCGCTTGCAGAATCAGCTGCACAAGAAAGAAGCTGAAAATAACCGGCTGGAGGCTCAGATTCAAGTAAGCCTACTTTTACCTTAGTCATGGTTTTTATTGATACAAAGTGGTACATCATGCAAGTCTGTACTGTACTGTGGCACAGAGGCTGGAAGAGACACTGCAGCATCAGCAGGAGGAGGTGCAAGCCCTGCTGGAGCAGATGAGAGAGCTGAAGCAGCATTGTGAAGGAGACAGAGACGTCCACAAACAGGTCTCGGAGGACCAGAGGAAACAGGCTGAACAAAGTGTGAATACAGCTGCACAGCTCTCTGCTCAACTCCTGGACAAGGTATTGTACAGAAGATCAATACATGAACTGTACTACAGGGTTTCATAACAGACCTTCATGGTTTAGAAAGTGCTAATTGATTAAATAATTCTCCAAATGACCGTTATTTTAATATGGCACTGCTGGCTCATTTATTCAGTTGACTGGACGCACTCACATCTCACATTTTACAGTTTGTTTGAAAGACTGATATTTATGCAGTTGGCCAGTATGAGCCATGCAGTGCAAACTCTGACTGATGTGTTTGTGTCATCTCCTCAGGAGGCTCAGTTAGCAGAGGCTCTCTCCACTGTTGAGGAGCTTCGGCAGCGTTACTCCAAACAGAATAGAGAGAAAAGCCAGCTGGAGTTGGAGATCACCACCTTAAATAAGTCAGTGACTCTTTCTTCACTTGCTCTAAGTGTTCACTGAAGCTCAGCCTAGTTTTCACGTCCATAATTTATTATTTTTAGTCTGAATTATGGATTATGTTCTGAGTAATTTATGGTGCTTGGGCCTATACATCAGTGAGATCTGAGGTTTTGAAATTCTCTTTCAATTTAATTGCCAATCAATTCCTTTGTTTAAAAAAAAAACCCTTCTGTGCTACTGAGTGAATCTCACAAACTTTGCTAAGGCAATGTCCCGGTTAGATTTCATTTCAAAATCTCAGTTGTTTTTTTTTTGGCTTGTTTTTTGCGTAAAGTAAAGAAAAACTGCATTTCTGACCATTAAGATTTGCATTGTTTTGTGGTAAATACATTTTTCTACCCAGTTCTTATTACCACCATTAGCATTGTACTTAATCTACTTAATTTATATTATCTTTCTCTTCATTTTCTTATTAGCACAATAAAATACTTTATACTATATGTACAATGTAATTTTTACCATTTTAAATTAAAATACATTCAAACAATGATCTTTAAGATGACATTTTTTTTTAGAATTTAAAATAACAGTATAATGTAATTTATTCCTGTGATGATAAAGCTAAATTTTCAGCAGCCATTACTCCATTCTTTAGTGTCACAAGATCCTTCAGAAATCATTTTGATATGATGATTTTGTTAGGGCTGGTCCGAATACCATTTTTTGAGCTTCGAAGCTTCGATAGTAATCAACACCGAATATTCGAAGCTTCGGAGGGAGGGGCTGAACATATTCTTCTCTCTAATAAAGGCAGGAATCTCTGAATGGTTGTCTGTTTGCTTTTTTATTGTGTCGAGAACCGTTCAGCCAATGACTTCACGCGTGGCAGGTGTGTTGCTGCGGACCCAAGGGAGTCCAGTGTTGCATCTTGGTGCAATATGGACACGCGACAGGTTCATAATTAATAAACTTTTAATAAACTACAGAACAGCGCGAGCCGGAGGCGGCGTGCTTCACGCGGGCAGGGCTTATATGCTCCGAGAACGGACACTGCACTAGTGATACAAAACACACAGGTCTGTTAAAAGCAATACTTTAATAAGGTAGCCCAGTGCTTAATTTGTAAATTGAGAGGTCCCGGAATAAAGCGGGGTAACGGATCCGCCATGTGATTAGAGGAGAGAGAGGACCAATCTTTAGTGATTGAAAGCGTGTTGCTTTTATAGGGTTCGTACAGTCATGAAAAACCTGGAAAAGCTATGATATTTTAAAACAGCAATTTCTAGGCCTGGAAACATTTTATAAAAGTCATGGAATTTTATTTCACAAATCTCTGTATAATTGAGTTATATTTAATCAGTCCTGAATTTGTGTGTAGGCTATATCGCATAGTTTTACTCATTCCTGCAGCTTTTCGAGTTTATAATGAGGAAAATTCCTGCAAACATCTATTCAATATAGCATGTAGGTTAGACGAGTAAATAAATCCACACAAAATATCAGATTAAATCAGTCATTTGAAAACAGCGCGAGTGATTCAGCTGTACCGCGTCTTCTCTCTTTCACTCTCTCAAAGCGGCTTCACATCAGCTCATCTCGTCTGCACTACAAGAGCTACTGCACGCTGACTCAAGACTTTCGCTCGCATCTCAGGACTGTTGACAGAAAGAAAACGCATGCATCGCATTCGGTTTTGTGATAGTAGAGGGTCCGTTCACATGTCGCGTCTTTTGCACGCTTAAGTTCATTATTTCAAATAGAAGCGGGCTCATATATGCATGCTGTAGGTCAGCACGAACGTCTTTCATTGGCGAACAGTCTGTTTCTGGTGCAGATGTTCAGCCAGGCGGACAAGTTGAGAATCGCTTCGCCGTTCCAGGTGTTCGAGGGAAAAAAAAAAAAGAAAAGAAAGAGAGAGAGAGAGAGAAAAAGAAGGGATATTCAACCAAAATGAAATCGGTAATTAACCCACTGAACCATTACTCAATAATCGAATATTCTGGTCCAGCCCTAGATTTTGTGCTTAATTTGGGAATTTTGTGGCATTTACTGTATTTACGTTTGAATGGACTATCTATCTATCTGTCTATCTATCTATCTATCTATCTATCTATCTATCTATCTACACATACTACCAATCAAAAGTTTTTGAACAGTAAGATTTTTAATGATTTTTTAAAGAAGTCTCTTCTGCTCACCAAGCCTGCATTTATTTAATCTAAAGTACAGTAAAAACAGTAAACTTTGGAAATATTTTTACTATTTAAAATAACTGCTTTCTATTTAATATATTTTAAAATCTAATTTATTCCTGGGATTTCGAAGCTGAATTTTTAGCATCATTACTCCAGTCACATGATCCTTAAGAAATTATTCTAATATTCTGATTTGCTGCTCAAAAACATTCGTTATTATTATGTTGAAAACAGCTGAGTAGAATTTTTTCAGGTTTCTTTGATGAATAGAAAGTTCAGAAAAACAGCATTTATCTGAAGTAGAAATCTTTTGTAACATTATAAATGTTTTTATCATCACATTTGATCAATTTAAAGCATTCTTGCTAAAGTATTCATTTCTATAATTTCTTTACCCAAAAAAAAAAAAAAAAAAAACTATATATTGAGGCTTTTTTTGACAAGTTTCCTGATGTTTACCCAGTTGTCATATTTAGTGGAGCTCATAATGGAAGATGATTGTAGACTTTTCTCTTTGCAGTCGCCTCATTGAGTTGAGTGAACAGCTGCGCAGTTGTGAGGAGAAGTCCTGCGCAGAGAGAGAGGGGCTTCTCAGCCGTCTGCACTTCCTCACCTCAGAGAACACAGCTACCAAACTGGAAAACCAGAGACTCAGGGCAGGAAATCTATTAAAATCTTGTCTAGATCTAGACTTTTCTTATTCATCCAAAACCATTTAAGCTCTGATTTAGATTTTTGTGCATTATCTTTGATGTCTCCTCTTTTAGAGCACTCTGTCAGCCACAGAGGACAGGCTGTCTTTGTCTCAGACGGAGGTGCAGCAGCTGAAGATTTCTCTCAGAGACTTTGAGAGTCTGGTAGAGGGTTACAAGAGTCAGGTGCTTTTAACATACCACCCTCACAGCTCATTACAATCCATCTTCACAGAGTCCTAGTACACTAAGCCTTCGTAATTCTTGCAGTTGCAAAAGACACGTTTGGAGTCAGAGGAGTACACTTTGAGGCTGGAGATGGTAGAGAAGGAAGCACAGAGTGACCGCGAGGAGATGGAAAGAGAGGTGGAACAGAGCCGCAAGCAGCTCCATGCTCGGCTGAAGGAAATGGAGATGCTGCGTGAAGCTCTGAAGCGCTTGGAGAACGAGCTCAGGCAGGGCAGAGAGAACATGCACATCCAGGACAGGAGAAACACAGAGCAGAACAGCACTCTGTCTGAGCTCAGAATCAAGGTGATCATGTGTGTTTACTCATGTTTTCACCACAAATATTACAGTGAAATCAGAAGGGTTTTTAATTTCAGGATGTATTTTCTTGGTTGTATGCAGATGGAGCAGCAGAGTTGTAAAATAGAGAATCTCCAGGAGAAGAACTTATTTCTACTTGAAGAAAACATGCAGTTGAAACGCTCCATGGAAGGCACTGAAAGGTCTCCTGCACATCTGCTGTTATAATATAATATAATACAGTATAATATAATATTTAAAAGACCTTATGAAATCAAATGATGAATTATTCATATTTTAGTTCCATTCTCTTCTATTAAATATATACCAAAATAAATTATGAAACAAATGAACTCTTCCTGTAATTTATTTTTTATTATATAATATATTTGAAAAGGAATCAAAATTCTAATTTATATTTAAATTTTCATCTTCTCTAATGAATACACGAAAATATATTGATATTGTTATCATTATTAGATTATTATTTTATGCTCTCCTGTCACTGGCTAGAAAGCATTACATTTTAATTGTATTTATTTATGTAATATTTATTTAAATTCTATATATAACTTTCCTTCTAAACAGGAAATGTCCACAGAAAATACTAATAAATTAATAACATTTAATTGGGTCTTTAACATAAACGCCCAATTGAAACAAAGAGCTGAAGTTAAATACAGTCAAACCAAAAATTATTCAGACACCAGAAATAATTTGATTTTTTTTTTTTTTTTTTTTTTTTTTTTAACTAGTGGTTGCAGGACACTATTGTTCATTCAAAAATTCTTCATATAGTGGACTACCAGAAAAATTGATAAAAATTTGGGACTAAAAATTATTCACTTTGACTTGACCATTTTATGCTTAAGTGTTTTTTTCTTGCTAATGCAAACTTATTACACCACAGACTAAACAAAATTAAGCATTGCTTGGCAATTGGTTGACCTAAATTGTTGTTATCTAATTGTGTGCTTAAATTTAACATCTGAATAATTTTTGGTTGACTGTAATCCATTACATACCTTTCTATCAAAGTAATCTGACATTATCAAGATGAATTTGTTCTGACACAGTTTAACTCTGAGTTCTTGTGATATTTTATTACCATTTTCTAAACCATAGTGAATAAACTGTGATAATGTGAGAAATGTTGAAGGTGTCTGAATAAATTTTGGTTCGACTGTACTTGTTAAATTTCCCAACAGTATTTCAGCCTTGTCACATTTCTGTATCATTCTCTCTTCTTGGTTCACACAGGAAGATGGAGGACGTGAGCACTCAGAACAGGGATCTGTTTCAGGTTGTCGCTAAGCGTGAAGAGACCATCCACAACACACAGCTGCGTCTGGAGGAGAGGAGCCGAGAGTGTGACTCTCTCTACAGACAGCTGGAGCAGGCCAGGGAGGAGGCGCAGAGACAGGTCACAGTCCACAGCAATTTCTTTTTGATGCTACAGATGTTGCACCTGTGTGAGGTTAGTGTATACACGAGTCTATGTTCACAGGTGGACCAGAGCCTGGAGCGCGTGCTGTCCAAAGAACGCTCAGCTCAGTCTAAAATGCTGGATTTGGAGAGTCAGCTGAGCCTAGCTAAAAATGAGCTGGGTCAGCTGCGCCGCAGCAAAGAGGATGTAAGTGTTTGCTGGCAGACTATGAGCTCTGAACTTTCCATTGCGCAATAATTAAGCTCCACGAAAACAAAAATCAACAAATGATTATACTGTAAAATTCTCTGTGAATAGTAAGTGTAAATCATTTTGAGATGTGGTTCAGTTTGGCTAAAAAAATCCAACATGACCAAAATGTATGGTGTGCCTAAAGGGACATGGCGATGGAGAAAAAAATCGTCATTTCAGTGCTTTTTGCATTTGCCCTAAGAAACTGCATTCACACAGAAAATGTTTCCGTTCTCTAACAAGAGTGTTGTTCCCCTGAGAAACTTTGTGAGCGAACGCAAAGCTGGTGATGGACATAAAATGAAGTGGGTGGAGGAAAAATCATCTCAATGCTTTTGCGAGTCGGAGGAATCCGATACTTCAGTAAGAGAATGCAAAAGCATTGAAATATATTTTCCCTATCGTCATTTTTTCCATCACCATGTCCTTTTAAAGGCTCTGTAGGTCTATGAGGCAAGTTTTTAGAGTTGCTTCTAGACATTTTTATATATTTTTTTTATTGTATTTCCCTCTGGAAATTTTGGAAAATCATGGGCAGTTAAAAAAAATTCTCTAAAATATTTTAGCAGCTAGATATCAATCTTTGAAGACTGAAACAAGCAAACACCACTGTGATAACATTGCTTTATTATTGAGAGAAATGTCACCAATGAGTATGATTACAAAAACTTGGTATTTGATATACAGATGGAAATTCAAGCCCATCAATCTCTACAAAATTCTAAAAATCATTATCCAGTAAACATGTACCACTTGAAAGTTCAAAAACTGAGCCGAGTGAAGTGATTTGTGGGAATCAGCAACATGCCACTGATGCTTCGTTTGTTTTAATCTGCCATTTTCCTTACATAAATATATGCACTTGCATTAGACCTCTTAGAAGCAGTTTGGGTTTCTTTTTTCAGATGGAGAAGCGATTTCAGTGTAAACTTCAGGACATGAAGAACCAGTTGGAGCAAGTGAACAGCGCCAACCGCAGCCTGCAGAACTACGTCCACTACCTGAAGGCTTCATACACCAATGTGTTTGGAGACTCTGCTTTAACAAGCTCACTAAATCCCCATATCTAAACACTGACCACAAATGAGCCATTTCTATATTTAATGCAGTTATTCTTAGACGTTAAATGATTTCTTCTGATGATCTTTTAATAAAAGTGCAAAACAAAATCTCCAATGTACGTTTATTTAAATCACAATGAATTAAACAGTCACAATATTCCTCAAAAACATATATAACAAAAAAACAAACTGCTTTCACATCCCAGTACAACCATCCACTATGACTAATCTGGGATTAATCACTGTCACTTTCTCCCTCACTGTCTGCTTCCTTAACATCCATGCTGAACTTGTATTCCTGGTCGCAGCCCATGTAGGCATCGCTCATGAAGTACAGTGTGTAGTTGTGCACACCAACAATAGGTGCCACAAAGTCAAGTTTCACCTGAGGGATGAAAACAGACTCCATGTCATTAACAGTTCTCACAAGACCTCTTTTTTAATACTACACAGGAATAACGCACTACTGCCTTGGGGATCAAAGCAGGACTGACCTTGGCCTTCTGTTGAAGAGTTAGTCTCTTGATTGAGATGAGACTGTTCGATTTGGGGTCTCCAATTACAACCCACCAGCCTTCTTCACGTTTCTGCACAAAACAAACAAAATGTCAAGAAGTAATGCTGCATTTCTATTAAATAAACAACATCTCTGAAACAGTTGATCTTGTTGTAAGATTGGGGTCATGAAGTTTTTTTTTGTTTTTACAGAAATTAACTTTAGCAAAGACGGATTAAACCGAGTCATAATAAAGACTTTATTTTTTAATACTTCTATTTCAAATAAATGCTGTTCTTTTGAACTTTCCATAAAAAATTAATCAGTTTCCACAATAATATTAAGCAGCACAACTGTTGTACATTAATAATAAGTGTCTTGAGCTGCAAATCAGCATATTAGAATGATTTCTGAAGGATCATGTGACACTGAAAACTGGAGTAATAGCTGCTGAAAATTCATACATTTTAAAATTAGTGCTGTCAATCGATTAAAAAAAAATTAATTAATCGCACATTTTTCTAAAATTAATAGCGATTAATTCCACCTAACATTAAAGTTTTTAAATATACTTTTATATTGCAATAATTTCGCATTCAATCTTCAAATGTACAATGTACAAACAAC
>JAFVLL020033559.1:0-16170 GCA_021397915.2 Tor tambroides | reverse complement strand
CATTTCTAAATACTTGTGTATAGTGAATTTGCATCAGATTTGCTCCTGTGTTGTAGGAAGTGTTTTTAAGAATGTGTTTTGTGATTGTCATCACAGGAGCATCTGAAGACTGCAGGAGAGCTGTCAAAGGTTCTTGAATCCACCCGCAGTCGCTTGCAGAATCAGCTGCACAAGAAAGAAGCTGAAAACAACCGGCTGGAGGCTCAGATTCAAGTAAGCCTCCTTTTACCTTAGTCATGGTTTTCATTGACATAAAGTGGTACATCATGTAAGTCTGTACTGTACTGTGGCACAGAGGCTGGAAGAGACACTGCAGCATCAGCAGGAGGAGGTGCAAGGCCTGCTAGAGCAAATGAGAGAGCTGAGGCTGCACTGTGAAGGAGACAGAGACGTCCACAAACAGGTCTTGGAGGACCAGAGGAAACAGACTGAACAAAGTGTGAATACAGCTGCACAGCTCTCTGCACAAATCCTGGACAAGGTACTGTACAGAAGAATAATAAATGAACTGTACTACAGGGTTTCATAAAATTCATAGAAAGATTTTATAGACCTTCAAGGTTTATACAGTGCTAACTGATTAAATAATTCTCCAAATGTCCTTTATTTTAATATGGCACTGCTGGTTCATGTATTCACTTGACTAGACATTCTGTCTCAAATTTTTCTGTTTGTTTGAAAGACTGATTTTTATGCAGTTGGCCGGTATGAGCCACGCAGTGCAAACTCTGACTGATGTATTTCTGTCATTTCTTCAGGAGGCTCAGTTAGCAGAGGCTTTCTCCACCGCTGAGGAGCTTCGGCAGCGTTACTCCAAACAGAACAGAGAGAAAAGCCAGCTGGAGTTGGAGATCACCACCTTAAATAAGTCTGTGATTCTTTCTTCACTTGCTTTATGTGTTCATCAAAGCTCAGCCTAGTCTTCACGTCTATAATTTATTATTTTTTTGTGTGAATTATGAATTATGTTCTTTAGTACTTTATGATTCTTAGGCCTATACATCAGTGAGATTTGAGTTTTTGAAGTTCTCTTTCAACTTAATTGTTAATCAATTCCTTTGTAACAACAAAAAAAAAAAACATGTCTGTGTTACTGGGTGAATCTCATAAACCCTGCTGAGAGAATATCCCAGTCAGATTTCATTTCAAAAATCACAGATTTTTTTTTTTTTTGCATAAAGTAAATAAAACCTGCATTTCTGACCATTAAGATTTGCATTTTTTGCTGCAAAAATATTTTTCTTCCCAGTTCTCATTACCACCATGAGCATATTACTTATTTTACCTTATCTATATTATCTTTACCTTTACTTCATTAATTATCTTATTAGCATTATAAATTGCTTTATACCATATGTACAATGTAATTTTTTACCATATTACAACAAAATACATTCAAACAATGATCTTTAAGATGATCATTTTTATTAGAATTTAAAATAACTCTAAAATGCAATTTATTCCTGTGATGGAAAACCTCAATCTTCAGCAGCCATTACTCCAGTGTCACATGATCCATCAGAAATCAATTTAATATACTTATTTGGTTGCCTGAGTGTTGAACAATGCTGCTTAATATTTTTGTGGGAATTTTGTTATATGATGAATGTGATATATATGTATTTGTATACGAATTAAGGGGAATATAATGGTTCTTAAAGGGTTACTCCACCCCAAAATGAAAATTTTGTCATTAATCACTTACCCCCATGTCGTTCCAAACCCATAAAAGCTTTGTTCGTCTTCGGAACACAAATTAAGATATTTTTGATGCATTCTGAGAGCTCTCTGACCCTCCCATAGACAGCAATGTAATTAACACGATCAACGTCCAGAAACGTAGCAAGGAGATTGGTAAAATAATCCATGTGACATCAGGGGTTCAACCATAATTTTACGAAGCTACGAGAATACTTTTTGTACGCAAATAAAAAACAACAACAATATATATATATATATAAATGGGGGGGGGTTCGCATGAACGTAATCAGCGTTGTTTACACTCAGGGGAAAGTGTGCCTATGCGTTGTGATACTCTAAAATAGTGGAAGACGGTAACTCAGGGGAGAAGAATTGTTGATTAAAGTCTTTGCACACAAAAGGTAATCTCGTAGCTTCGCAAAATTGAAGTTGAGCCACTGATGTCACATGGACTGTTTTACCGCTGTCTTTACTACGTTTCTGGACCTGGGAACATTACAGTTGCGTTGCTGTCTATGGGAGGGTCAGAGAGCTCTCAGATTTCATCAAAAATATCTTAATTTGTGTTCCAAAGATGAACGAAGGTCTTACGGGTTTGAAATGACATGAGGGTGAGTAATTAATAACAGAATTTTCATTTTGGGGTGAGCTAACCCTTTAAGGGTTTTTTTTTTTTTTTGGCAAGTTTCCTGATATTTACCCAACAGTCTAATTTAGTGGAGCTTACAGCGGATGGTGATGTAGACCTTTGTCTTTGCAGTCGCCTCACTGAGTTGAGTGAACAGCTGCGCAGTTGTAAGGAGAAGTCCTGCACAGAGAGAGAGGGGCTTCTCAGCCGTCTGCACTCCCTCACCTCAGAGAACACGGCTACCAAACTGGAAAACCAGAGACTCAAGGCAAGAAATCTAATAAAATCTGTCTAGATCTAGATTTTCCTTATTTATCCAAAACCATTTGAGCTCTGATTTTGATTTTTGTGCTTTATCTTGCATGTGTCATCTTTTAGAGCACTCTGTCAGCCACAGAGGACAGACTGTCTTTGTCTCAGTCGGAGGTGCAGCAGCTGAAGGTTTCTCTCAGAGACTTTGAGAGTCTGGTAGAGGGTTACAAATGTCAGGTGCTTTTAACATGCCGCCCTCACAGCTCGTTACAATCCATCTTCATTGAGTCGTAGTACATTAACGTAATTCTTGCAGTTGCAAAAGACACGTTTGGAGTCAGAGGAATACTCTTTGAGGCTGGATATGATGGAGAAGGAAGCACAGAGTGACCGCGAGGAGATGGAAAGAGAGGTGGAACAGGGACGCAAGCAGCTCCATGCTCGGGTGAAGGAAATGGAGATGCTGCGTGAAGCACTGAAGCGCTTGGAGGACGAGCTCAG
This sequence comes from Tor tambroides, assembly GCA_021397915.2. Taxonomy (NCBI): domain Eukaryota; kingdom Metazoa; phylum Chordata; class Actinopteri; order Cypriniformes; family Cyprinidae; genus Tor; species Tor tambroides. The sequence continues at coordinate 13,088 of JAFVLL020033559.1, read as the reverse complement.
GGAGGCCAGAGGGAACGTGCACATCCAGGACAGGAGAAACACAGAGCAGAACTGCACTCTGTCTGAGCTCAGAATCAAGGTGGTCACAAATGCGTATTCATGTTTACAACACAGATATTACAGTGAAATAAGATGGGTTTTTAATTTCATGATGTATTTCTTGTTTGTATGTAGATGGAGCAGCAAAGTTGTAAAATAGAGAATCTCCAGGACAAGAACTTATTTCTACTTGAAGAAAACATGCAGCTGAAACACTCCATGGAAGGCACTGAAAGGTCTGTTGCATCTGCTATAATATAATATAATATATAATTAGTGCTGTCAAATGATTAATCGCAATTAATCACATCCAAAATAAAAGTTTTTGTTTACATAATGTATGTGTGTACTGTGTATATTTATTATGTATATATGAATACACACACATGCACTTATATATTTAAGAAAAAAATGTTTATATATTAAATATATTTATATATAATATAAATTATATGAATATAAATATATACATGTAAGTACATTATATAGTAAACATAATTAATAACTTTTTTACTTTTAATCTTTTAAAAGACCTTTTCAATTTAAATTTCCTTCTTTTATAAAATAAACCAAATATATATTGATGGCATTATCTCCTGATTATATTAAATTGCATTATATTATATTATATTATATTTTAAAAGAAATCAAAATGATAATTTGTGTTCACATTTTCTTCTCCAATAAATAAACCAAAATATATTTAGATTGTTATCATTGTTATATTATCTTATTCTGCTCTCCTGGCACTGGCTAGAAAGTATCACACTTTTAATTGTATTCATTTATGTATTATTTAAATTAGTCCTTTTAAAAAGGAAATGTCCACAGAAAATAATTATAAATAAAATAATAAAAAATGAATAACATTTAAGGCCAGTTTTACTAAGCACAGCAAATTAGCGTGAGAGCGCAATTCCAAAACATTGCAGATGGCCGTGGAAATTTCTGCGGGTGATTTACTAACAACTGCGCAAATTAAAGAACACAGACGCAACATCTCATTTACATATCACCCAACGCAATATACCAAGCGCAGCGCAAATTAAATTAGCCTAATCGCAAATAAAGAATAAAGAAATAAAGAAGCCACAGTCCGTTGAAAAGAACCGGAGGCCAAAAAATGAAGGGTTGCAAGAAGTTTTGATAGACTTGGTATTGCGTGACTCCTAGTTGAGGGTTCCAAGTCGTCTTTTATTTCCTGAAGCAAACTAAATATAACATGGTCTGGCAAACTATATGTTCGGATAATGTGTTCTTCTATGTGTTGGAAAAATCCTTTCCCTTCTACCTCGCGCTTTCTGTTCTCTGATGTGCCTCTCCTTGCAACAATAATTGCAGCCATTTCAAACGCAAAATAGTTTAAGACATGCTTTTTTTGGGCGTTAAATAACGGCGCAAATACCAGTAATTTGACGAGCGCAAACGTTAGTAAATCTTGTTGTGTGATTCATTTACTCTGCTCCCATTAATTTAGCGTCTGAAAGGGAAACTCTTACAAATGCATATTCAATAAGGTCAGGCACAAAAATAACTGTGTCCACGCCTTTTCAGCGCTAATTCGTCACTGTGTGTCTTTAGTAAATCCCAACAGTACTATTTTAACACCAAAAGACAGTTTGCACTGCTGCAAGCTGTTAGTAAAACTGGCCCTTAATTGGGTCTTTAACATAAACACCCAACTGACACAAAGACAGCTAAATACTTTTCTAGTTAAATTTCCTAACAATGTTTCAGCACATTTCTGTATCATTCTCTGTTCTTGGTTCACATAGGAAGATGGAGGATGTGAGCACTCAGAACAGGGATCTGCTTCAGGTTGTCGCTAAGCGTGAAGAGACCATCCACAACACGCAACTGCGTCTGGAGGAGAGGAGCCGAGAGTATGACTCGCTCTACAGACAGCTGGAGCAGGCCAGGGAGGAGGCACAGAGACAGGTCACAGTCCACAGCGAGTTCATTTTTATGCTACAGATGTTGCACCTGTGTGAGGTTAGTGTGTACATGCTTTTCAAGCTGAGTCCTTGTTCACAGGTGGACCAGAGCCTGGAGCGGGTGCTGTCCAAAGAACGCTCAGCTCAGTCTAAAATGCTGGATTTGGAGAGTCAGCTAAGCCTGGCTAAAAATGAGCTGGGTCAGCTACGCCGCAGCAAAGATGATGTAAGTGTTTTCAGGCAGACTGTGAGTTCTGAAACTTTCCATTGCATAATACAATACAAGCTCCACAAAAACATTACAGTTGGAAAATATTACAAAATTCATCAATTATACTGTAAAATTCTCTAAATAATTTTGAGCTGTAGTTAAGTTTGGCTAAAAAAAACAACGTGACCAAAACATGGCATGCCTAAAGAGACATGGCAATGGAAAAAAAAAGAAAAGAAAAGAAAAATTGTCATTTGACATTTTGATGCTTTTGCATTGACCTAAGAAAATGTTTCTGTTCTCTAGCAAGAGTTTTGTGTTCCCCTGAGAAACTTTGTGAGCGAATGCAAAGCTGGTGATGGACATAAAATGAAGTGAAGGGAGGAAAAACCATGTCAATGCTTGTGCGATTCGGGGGAATCCAATACTTCTGGAAGAGAATGCAAAAGCATTGAAATATAATTTTCCTTCTCGTGTCATTTTTTTCTGTCACCGCGTCCCTTTAGAGGCTCTGTAGAAACATTTACAGTGGTGGCCAAAATTATTAGAACACTATGTTTTCACCAGCTAAAAAATGGTTTTAAGTCAGTTATTTCTATCTTTTGCTGTAGTGTGTCAGTATGAAATATCAGTTTACATTTTCAAACATTAATTTTGCCATTAATTGTAATAAACCAGTAATATTTTTGTTTGCACAAGGAGTTTGACAGCAGCCAGTGCTCCACACAGAGATCTGATCTCATCATCATCCAGTCTGTCTGGAATGACGTGAAGAAACAGAACAAACTGAGACAGACTAAATCCAGAAGAACTGTAGCAACGTCTCCAAGATGTTTCAAGAGACCTACATGCAAACCTACAGTACTGATAAAAGTTTTAAGCACTAAAATGAGGATGCTGTCAAAAATAATGTCATATGTAGATTTTCTTTTTCAATTAACTATTAACTAAATTAAATCAACAGTGTGACCATCCTTTGCTTTTAAAGCAGCTCTTGTGCGTAGTTTTTCGGGTAGCTTTGCAGGTCGGTCTCTTGAAACATCTTGAAGATGTTGCCACAGTTCTTCTGGATTTAGTCTGTCTCAGTTTGTTCTGTTTCTTCATGTCATTCATTGATTATGAGATCAGATCTCTGTGTTAGGGTTAGGGCTATTATTACAATTAATAGCAAAATGAATATTTGGAAATGTAAGCTGATATTTCCTACTGACACACTACAGCAAAAGATAGACATAACTGACTTACAAACACAAAATACTAGTGTTCTAATAATTTTGGCCACCACTGTACAAGTCTCTGAGGCAAGTTTTGAGAGTTGCTTCTAGACTTCTGTTTTAAATGCATAATTTTGCTTTCTCTCTTTTATGTTAATCGTATTACCTTCTGGAAAATTTGGTAAATCATGGGCAGTAAAAAAAAAAAAAGATTTCTCTAAAATATTTAAGCAGCTAGATATCACTTTTTGTAGACTGAAACAAGCAAACGCCCCTGTAATAACATTATTATTGAGAGAAATGTCATCAGTGAGTATAATATTTGATGTACAGATGGAAATTCAACCCCATCAATCTCTACAAAATTCTAAAAAAAAAAAAAAAAAAAATCATTCAGTAAACATGAACCATTTGAAGGGTCACTGAAAGTCAAAAACTGAGAGGAGTCAATGTTTTGTGGCAATCAGCAACATGCCATTGATGCTAAGCTTGTTTATCTCTCGCATTTTCCTTGCATGTCAAATAAAAAGACCTTTTAGAAGCAGTTTGGGTTTCGTTTTTCAGATGGAGAAGCGATTTCAGTGCAAACTTCAAGACATGAAGAACCAGCTGGAGCAAGTGAACAGTGCCAACCGCAGCCTGCAGAACTACGTCCACTATCTTAAGGCTTCATACACCAATGTGTTTGGAGACTCTGCTTTAACAAGCTCACTGTATCACAACATCTAAACACTGACCACGAATGAGCCATTACTTTAATGCAGTTATTCTTACACTTTTAATGACCTCAGAGATTTCTTCTGATGATCTTTTAATAAAAGTGCACAACAAAATCTCCAATGTACATGTATCTTTATTTAAATCACAATGAATTAAACAGTCACAAGATTCCTCAAAAAAAAAAAATATATATATATATATAAAACAAATATGACAGTACAACCGTCCACTATGACTAATCTGGGATTAATCACTGTCACTTTCTCCCTCACTGTCTGCTTCCTTAACGTCCATGCTGAACTTGTATTCCTGGTCGCAGCCCATGTAGGCATCGCTCATGAAATACAGTGTGTAGTTGTGCACACCAATGACAGGTGCCACAAAGTCAAGTTTCACCTGAGGGATGAAAACAGAGCCCATGTCATTAACAGTTCTCACAAGACTTTTTGTTTAAATACTACAATTAGACAGGAATAATGCACTACTGCCTTGGACATAAAAGCAAGACTAACCTTGGCCTTCTGTTGAAGAGTTAGTCTCTTGATTGAGATGAGACTGTTCGATTTGGGGTCTCCAATAACAACCCACCAGCCTTCTTCACGTTTCTGCACAAAACAAATAAAATGTCATGAAGTAATGCTGCATTTCTATACAATGAACTCAACATCACTTTGAAACAGTTGATCTTGTTGTAAGATTGCAGTCAGTAAGGTTTTTTTAAAGAAACAAACTTTTATTCAGTAAAAATGAATTAAATTGATCAAACGTCATAATAAATACTTTTACATTGTTTTAATTATTTCAAATAAATGCTGTTATTTTGAACATTCTATTCATCAAAGATTGCTGAAAAAAATGAATCATGGTTTCCACAATAATAAGCAGCACAACGGTTGTACGTTAATAATATAAAATGTGCCTTGGGCTGAAAAATCAGCATATTAGAATGATTTATGAAGGATCATGTGACAATGAAGACTGGAGTAATGGCTGCTGAAAATTCATTACATTTTAAAATATATTTAAACAGAAAATATTTAAGTGGCAGTAATATTTCGTAATAGGTCTATTTATTTTTTTACTGTATTTTTGATCAAATAAATGCAGCCTGGGTGAGCATGAGACTTTATTTAAAAACATTTACAAATCTTACCGACCCAAAACTTTCAAACATTATTGTAAATATAGGGTTTGAAACTCACCTGAGGGAACAGAGGAGCAATGACAGGACCTGTAACTTCCTCTTCTCGCTCCAACTGCACTTGGACGACCACTGGACTTCCACTGTGAGCACAAGAGTATCAATTAGTGATTAATGGTAAAATTGATTAATGTACACCCACACAAGGTTACACATTTTCAACTGAAGCCTTTTGCATTTTGAGTTCAGTTCATACCTCCTGATGTTGTCTTTGTCGGCCACTTCGTATGACAGCTCAATGTTGGGATAGCGGTTACAGAAGCGTGCCACATCCGCCATTTGTACATCTGTAAGCTGCAGAAGACCAGTGCGGTCCTCGTCTTCCATCTCCATGATGTCGAAGATGCTCTCCACACCCTATACACGTCAACACAACAGAGATAAGACAGACAGCCAAAAGACTATGTTCAGCGTTGAGATGATCCTCAACCCATTCAGACCCAGGCCTCACCTTGTCTGTGCAGCGCTTGATGTGTTCAGAAGTGAAGTGGGGTAGCTGTTTGAGGTACGAGTCTTTGGACCACATGGCTTGTGTGACCATCTGAGCCAGCTCCATGGCAGCCAGCGCCGGACTCAACCAGCCGTTACTGGACAGCACATCCACACACGCCTGGATCAGCCGCACAGCCTGAAAACAAGGGCAAGAGAAGACAGGCTTTCATTTCAAAATTTACATTATTTTAAAAAAAAAAAATTATAATAATAATATGGTTATGTAATCTTTTGGTGAAGAATTTTCATTTATATACCAACACGCAAAATTTTACGCTTTTTTATTTTATTATTTTTTAGAGAGTCTTTTGTGCACAAACAGGCTGTATTTGTTTGATCAAAAATACACTAAAAACAGTAATATTTCTTGAGCACTAATCAGCATATTACAATGATTTCTGAAGTATCATGTAACACTGAAGACTGGAGTATTGATTCACAAGAAATAAATTACATAAGTCAAATGTAAGTTATTTTAAACTAATAATATTTCACAATATTACTGTTTTATTGTATTTTGATCAAATATATGCAGACTTGGTGAGCAAAAGAGACTTATTTCAACAACATTTGAAAATATAGTAAATTAAAACTAAAACCTATACATTCAAAAAACTTAAATACATACAAAAATGCATTTAATATGAACTGAAATTAGTATGCACTGGGGCCACTAAAAATCCTTTTTGTTGAGCTGCAAAAGAGGTTCGCTATGTGCTCAAAGTGTTTCCCCTCACCTTGCTGAGGATCTCCTCAGTATCTGACTGGAGCTCAGCGCTCAGCTGCATGCGGGACAGATGAGACTGGAGCAGCAGGTTGGTCTTCACGTGAGGGTCATTGAACTTGGGGTTGTTCAGTTTGTGAGGAACTTTCTGAGCCAGCTGAAAAAGTCAAAGAGTGGTAAACGGAGAGCTCTGACATAATCTGTTTGTTCTAAGAGTTGGTCAAAAAAGGAAAGTGTTTTTACTTACCTGCCGCAGCAGGGTGTCTTCATGGTGCCTGATGGGAATGTTTTTATACTCCGCAGCATTGGAAATGATCTCAATGAGGCCACGGACCTTTGTCTTGGCATTCAGGGACATACTAAACAGCTCTGGAGAACGGACAAAAACAGATAACAGCTGCATCAGATGTCGTAAGACAATCAAGAAGCACATTTGATGCTTAGTAATTGTGTTTACAGTTGGTATGAAATAGAAATTTACTGATGGACAGAACTTCTTCGATAAACCATGTCACAAATGAAAAAAGATCTGTCGCTACTTGTTCAATGAATCGTGTTAAACAAAGAGTGTCCTCACCAATGGTGGTGTAGTTTATGTAGTAATAGGCTGCGATCATGCCCAGATTCAGAGGTGCCACATCCATCTCATCCTCAATGCTGATGCACTTGGACTGCTCCAGATCTTTCAAGGTGTTTTCCACCAGCTCAGACAGATGATCTGACAGGTGACGATGAGACATACCTGTAAAACGAAGAGATTTTAGTCTCTGATGCTTTAAAAAAAATTCTACAACTACACCGTTGCTTGACTATTTTCACATGCATTCCTGTTGCAACAAATTGTACATTTTGTAGCATAAAGTCTAGATTTTGAATGTCGAGCCATTTGTCCCGTCATAGTGAAAATTGTGAGCATTTTGAAGGATTGTGGTTCCTTACCCTGCAGGTTGTAGTAGTTGGGGTTTTGGGTCATGCGGCGATACAGGAACGTCCATGTCATGTAGTCTACAGCATCCTGTTTGTTCTCCACCGTCTTGGTGACAATCTCAGCATTGAAATGGTCGTGAAGACAGTGGTCCAGGTGAGACTCCACAGGCAGGGGCTCGTAGAGGAACTTCTTGAAGAAATCCTAAAGAACAAGGATGTTAAAAGTTATGAAGAGGGAACCAATAATGGTGATCTTATATCAAAATGTGTGGATCAGTGTAAGCTAGGGGTGTGCACAAATAGTCGAACATTCAGTCTGTAATTATTATTCGAAAAATAAGAACACTATTCCAATTTTACTATGTGTTGATTTGCTGGCTGTAAATGCAGGGAATCGATGATAAATCCTAAGCAGTTATAACTAAATGCACTGGGTGGCGCTGTGTTAAGTTAATAGTATTTGATCACAGAATGTCATCATCATGCCTCATGAAGTTTGGAATTACTTTGATCAAAATGATCTTACTAAATGGTCTGACAAAATGTAATTACTTCTGATCAAATGAATTAGTGAAACTGATTTATCATAATATCAGCACCACAATGAGATATTTAAAAATGACGTCTTTCTCATTAAACCTCATTTAAATAAACAAATATTCGTTTTTTATGAGCCCAAATATTCAAATGCAATATTTTTGGAAAATGCCTATTCCTAGTGTAAGCTTTACCTTTTTGGACCCTTGACACATGATGACACAGCGACCCTCGTCGTCCTGGAGAGGACGGTTAGCCTTTCCAACCATCTGGAGCACATCATAGATTGGGTAGTCCACATATCTAATTGGAGAAAGACATTAATGAGCAATACACACGCAAAGAGTACATACTGGTGATGACATCAATCATTTAAGCACACTACGATGAAAAAATACGTACGCATGGATTTTCCCGTTGTAGTACTGTGTGTCCATGACAATCACCAGGTGGGCAGAAATATTGGTGCCCCAGCAGAGAGAGCGAGATGCCACCATCACCTGAATGGCACCTGGCACGAGAGAGCAGAAGGGGGCAACACTTTTTAGCTCAAACACACCTTAATCAAAAGTTCAATTAACCTCAGAAATCATTCAAAAATCACATATGATATTAGCATTCCTGGGTCCCTGTTGAACCCGCTGGAATGTAAGTTTAGAAACAGACATTTATTCAAATAAAACCATATTTTTTGTGATTAATAACTTTATTAATGAGTGAATGAGCAAACATTTTAAATCTTGAATGTTTTTGTACTATTACCATGTTATTACTACATCTACCCTTGTAAAAAAAAAAAAAAAAAAAATTCTTTGAAATTTCAAAAAATACATGAACTACAGCAAAACCAGTGCAAGAAAAAATATTTTTATCAAGATTCATTAGAAATTTCATTTCAATATATAATTTGTCATTATATGAAATTAAGAACAAATAATCTGAGAATTACCAGTATTAACTCCATTGATTTAAATTCCTCTGAAACCCAAATTTATGAAACCTATATATTCATTTTCTAACAAAACAACATCAATACATCACTCCGGAAGGTTTTCAATCAAATTATACTCATTTTACTAAACATTATGTTTCTTACCAGAAGTGAAGAGATGCTCCACAATCCTGCGCTCTGTAGGTGAAAGACCCTCATGAAGGTACCCCACCCCATTAGAGAGGGTCTCCTTCAGTGTAACATCAGAGAGATTCTCCATGAATGGAGCCAGGTCCTTCTCAGTTGAGTGCAGGAACCTGCAGGAATAAAAAATAAGGATAGAGGTCAGATGCCTGATGTCACTCAGGAAAACGCTTATTAAATAAGAGTCTATATTAGTGTAGAGATGTGATATTGATCTTCTCCCAGTACCTTTGTGGGACCACATCTGCAGCACAGAAGGTGAGGATATCAATAGCGGTGAGACGAGTCTGGCGTCTTGATGGCACAAACACCAGCACTGGCTTGGATGGGGAATGTTTCATTATGGCGTGATACACTGGTTTAGCCATAGACAGCAGACGAGTCTGTGTGTGACTCACATTGAAGCCCTGAGAAGGGGGGAAAAAGTAGTGGAGGATTAAACAAAACTTCACCAAATGTAACAAGGTCAGGATTGTGCCTAAACATGAAATTAAGTTACAGAGAGCTTCAGACCAACCTGGATGTGAAGCTCAAGAGGAACCGGCCTGACATTGGGGTGGAAGTTGAAGGTGGCTGTAGTGCTGCAGCCAAGCCAGTGGGCCACGTCTTTAGCATTGGACAGAGAGGAGCTGAGGGCCACGATACGGATGGGCCGCTCGATCTGAGAGGAGATGTACCTCATCCTGGAGCAAATCACCTCCAACACAGGCTACAAGAGACAGAAAATTAGAAATAAACCTAACCAAATGATCTCTGGTGACTTAACAGCTCATTATGATGGTTTATTAACCAGAATAAACAAACACTTACTCCATTGTCACCTCCAATGAGATGAATCTCGTCTCCAATGAAGAGACTAACGTTCTGCACATTCTTCCTCTGTTTCCAGCGGCGGGATAGGATGTCCCACTTGTCTGGGGTGCTGACGATGATGTCGCCTTTACCCAGCAGCTTGAGGTCAGTGCTCGTCTCACCGGTGAGCAGGACAACTTTCTTATTCAAAGTCTCCTGGAACTTCTGGTGCCAGTCAATAAAGACCTGCAAAAAAATAATGTCTCACTCATTTAACTCCTCATTTCACAGAATTTCTTTAATTGTATAGAAACTTTCACATTAAGACATTTATTTCTAGAAAGGCAGGTATTTGTGAACACGCCTGTTCGGCCAGAGCCTCCATGGGTGTGATGTAGACACAGCGGCCCTCTGAATTGTGTAGGAGCATCCTAAGAATGGCAAATTCGGCACATATGGTCTTCCCGCTGCCCGTGGGGGCGCCAACAAAGACGTTATCATCGCTGTTGTACAGTGCATTGAACACTGAGGAAAACAAGAACAGTTTCATTTAAAAGGAAAATCTCAGTCAAATATATAGTGTGTTGTGGATAGTCTATAAAGGCAGGTACCTTGGGTCTGGATTGGGTTGAAAAAGGGAAAGTTCTGGTAGAGGCTCTCAAAGGCTGCATTTCTCAGAGCGGACACGGGCAATGGCTGCAAGTCCAGCAGCTCAGTTGGGGGAGGATATTTCTCAGGCAGGATCAGGTGACGGAATGAAACAGGCAGTTGTGTCTCACATGCTTGAAAAAGAGAGAGAGAAAAAAAAAAAAAAATCTTCATTTTCACTTCAGATTTCTTCAAGACCTCTAATGCCATAGTGAATTAGCATTTTGAATATTCAATACGTTTTAGTAATACATCCTGCAGTATTAAGTTGTAAACTTACACAGCCAACGGTCTGAAGCTATGCGAATGAAGTACTGTGGAGGCAGCGGCTCAAACACAGGCACAAAGAAAGTCACAAGATGCTCATCCTGAGCATACTTGGCCTTCAGGAGGAAGTACTCATGATGAAGAACGACCTCACTGTCCACATCCTCCACTAAGATCCAGAAGGCCTCAGATGAGCCATGTATCTGAAAGCGGCAGACATTTAGCTGCTAGCTCAAAATTCTTAAATGGAAAAAAAAAATGCTATTTTTACAAAAAATGTTGTATAAAATATACAATATATATTTTTTAAGACCGACCTTGTCGTCCCACTGGAAATCTGGTGTGATGGTGAGCTCCACTTTTAGAGTGGAGCGTGTGATGGGCTGCAGATGAACTGCCAGGTCCAGCTTTGGGAACTGATGGATGTACTTATGAATAGTCTTCCCCATCTTTGGCATGCGGATCAACTCACCTGAAAGAGTGATCATGAGACAATTATATGAAATGGCACTTTTAAAGACACTAGCACATAAAGACAATACTTGACTAGCACAATGCACTGATAACCAATACTCACCAATTTCATTGTGGTTCAGATCATAGAGGCGCTCGAAGGGAAAGTTCTTCTTCTCAATCTTTTTGATGACCTCCTCTGGAAGCTTACGGAACTGACGCAAAGGAGACATCGACTGCCACCTTGAAGGAAAAAAGCAAAAAGCACGATCATTACATTGGATAATAAACAACACATTTAAGTGGCAAAATCAGCAGCATCATGACAGCTTACATCCTTTTGTCGATCATCTTGCAAAGGTTCAAAGTCTTGTCAGTAAGTTGGGCCCAACCTCTGCTCAGGACAATCTCAAAAATGGCCCTCATCAGCCTGCCAGCGCTCTGTAGGATCAAACAGAATATTATAAGTGAAAACCTATGCATATTCTGAGATTTTGAAAAGATTCAACTGACGGTTGTTCAGTTAGGCCTTTACAGAATAAGACAGGATAATATCACTAACCTGCGTCACATAGACCATGTCAGCCATGAGAGCAAAGCCCTCCAGTTTGAGTTGAGAGATATATGCCTGCAGCAGCACATTAATCTGAGAAACAGACATAACATTCAACTTAAGAGAGACAATCATAAGACTGCATATCTGTATTTGACATCATATTCTAAAATGCATTACCTTCGCACTGGGCTCTTCAATGCTTTCCTTCACTGGAATAGGGACTCTTTCAAGCAGTTTCTGAAGCTCCAGTTTTTCTTCCTGTCAATCAGAACATTACAACCATGTTGATTAGATCCTGGCGGTAGAGGTTTGTTCAAATGTTTCGGCTGGTTTAATTAGATAAGGCATGTACTTCTCTGACGGTGATGTTTCTGAACTCAGAGGAGAGCGAGAACACCCTGAAGAGCTCAATCTCACTCAGTGTAGGCTTCAGCAGCTGGTTGTAAGTCATTATGGACTCGTGAGTGATGTAGAAATGACTGGCAATGCGGCCCAGGTCTGTCACCTACAACAGAACAAATTAAACATCATATAAACCACATCTGTTGCTGTCATTTAACAGTTTGATCGATGTGTTCAGGCAGCCGTGCTGAAATCCATTTCGCTAGGTTGGGTATTTCAAGCTGGTACAATCTCAGAATTGATTGTGCACATAAATAATCTAGACATTCCCAGAGCTTCTTAGAAAAGTGGGTTAATATGACAAAATGTGTGTACCTGAAAGTTGCCAGATCTCTTGTCATATTTGACCAAATTATTCTTCTCCAAGACGGTGGCTGCTGTGTGCACCAGGTCCATCCTGCGTCGCTCCAGAAGGGGGTCACTGCTGCGGTCATCATGGGAGACGCCATATAGAGTGGGGTTCCTCAACATCCGAACATAAAGGTATGTGTAACCCAGCCAATTTACAGCATCCTGAAAACATAACAAAACAGATGCTTAAAGAGGAATACTAATAATAGGCATGTGCAATACTACATATTTTCAATGTAATAAAAAAATAAGATTTTTTCAATATGCTTAAAAGACAATATAAAAGCTACTTTTTCAATTTTTGAAACAAATGATGTGTAAAACTACATATTTCTTAAATATATCTAAAATTAATACAAAATTTTTTTTTTTTGGAAAAAATTAAATTAATATTATACACTGCTCAAAAAAATTAAAGGAACACTTTTTAATCAGAGTATAGCATCAAGTCAGTTAAAATTCTGGGATATTGATCTGGTCAGTTA
>JAFVLL020033558.1:0-31096 GCA_021397915.2 Tor tambroides | reverse complement strand
CTGATCGTCACGAGTCAAGTCACGTCTCAGCTGATCGTCACGAGTCAAGTCACGTCTCAGCTGGTCTTCCAGAGTCTCTTCACGTCTCCGCTGATCTTCCAGAGTCTCTTCACGTCTCCGCTGATCATCCAGAGTCACACCGTGTCACAGCTGATCATCCAGAGTTACGTCACATCACAGCTGATCATCCAGAGTCACACCACGTCACATCTGATCATCCAGAGTCACACCGTGTCACATCTGATCATCCAGAGTCACACCACATCACATCTGATCATCCAGAGTCACACCACGTCACATCTGATCATCCAGAGTCCTGTCACGTCCTGTCCGTCACACCCAGATATTCAAGGTCAGTTCTTCAGTATCCTAGTCTGGTATCCAGTGTGAGGGATGCACCGCTGGTGTCTGCACGTGCAGCTGGCATCCCCAAACCCACTCACTTTAGCCCTCCTGTCCCTGAACTGATTCCCCTGTCTAAAGCGCTTCCCATGATGGGGATCGCTTTTTGGTGTGTTTGGGCTGTGTACACTACCACAGAACCTCCTGAGGTGGCAGCGTCCACTGTGGTGTCTCTAGAGGTGGCAACTGATGCTGCAGAAACTTTTGAGATAGTGGTGCCCGCTACTGTGTTCCCTGAAGCGATGGTGCCCGCTGCAGTTTCTCCAGAGGTGGCGGCGCATGCTGCAGAATCTTTCGAAGCAGTGGTGCTCGCTTCAGCTCCTTGCGTGGTGGTGGCGCCCAACAATACACTTTCAGTCCATCATGTCACGGTCGAAGGAACCGTAGATGAGCGCTGGACCTGTCCTGGTAATGAACTCTTCTTGGTTCCTGATGTTACCACTGTAGAACCTCCAGAGGTGGCGGCATCTGCTGCAGAACCTCCAGAGGTGTCAGTGGTATCCACCTATGAACGCTCATCCTGTCCTGTCGCAGCTAGAAGGGCTGTCCCTGAACGCTCGTCCTGTCCTATCATGGCTACGGAGGCCGTCTGCAAATCCTCGTCCTGTTCCGTCACGGCTATGGAGGCCGTCTATGAACTTCCTGGTTGTTCGGTCCCGGCCACAGAGGCCGCTCTTGAACCTTTGCCCTGCTCCGAACCGGCCGAGGAGGCCATCTCTGAACTATCACTCTGTTCTGAACTAGCCAAGGTAACTGATTGTGAACTGCCTGTCCGTCTCGTCTCTACTAATGTGTCTGAGTTCGAACTGTCTATCTTGCCTGTCACTGCCATGGAAACTTTAAATGAACTTTCTGTATGCCCTGTTAACTCTGTCATTGCCAAAGATACCCCTAGTGAACAGTCTGTCTATCCAGTTTCCGTCAATGAGTTTGATTCTGAGCTCTCTGTCTGTCCAGTTTCAACTTATGAGTCTGAGTGTGAATTGTCTACCTGTTTAATGTCATTTACTGAAATGTCTACCAGTCCAGTTTCAGTCAATGCATCCGGTTTTGATCTGTCTGCCGGACCACTACCCCCAAGTGTGTTTAATTCTGAATTATCTGTATGTCCTGTTCCAGTCCATGAGTCTAATATTGAACTGTCTGTCTGTCCAACCACTCTCAAGGAGGCCAATACCTAGTTTGTTGCCCTGTCTGTCACAACCCAGAAACCCGCCTTTGAACCCTTAAACCCGCCTGTCATGAGCCCAGAGACTATCAATGCATCCCATGTCTTTCATGTTAACTCTGTCACTGCCATAGAGACTATTTATGAACTGTCATCATGTCCAGTTTCAGTCAATGAACCCGATTTTGAACTGTCAGCCTGTCCCATGTCAGCCAGTAACCCTGTCTATGAACTGTCGTTCTGTCCAGTTTCAGTCAGTGAACCTATTGATGATTGTTTTGTGTTCCCTGCCATGGTCCCTGAGACCGTGAATGCACTGCCTCTGTTGTCTGTCTCTGCTCTCCCTAGATCTTGGTCTATGCCATGGTCTTCTGCTCCAATCTGGTGGTCTTCTGTCACGCTCTGGTGGTCTTCTGCTCCGCCGTGGTGGTCTGCTGCTGCTTCTGCTCAGGTCTGGTGGTCATCTTCTCCGCCGTGGTGGTCTTCTGCTCAGGTCTGGTGGTCTTCTGCTCCGTCTGCTCCGCCGTGGTGGTCTTCTTCTAAGGTCTGGTGGTCTTCTGCGCGGCCGTAGTGGTCTTCTGTTCCGTCTTCTGCTCTGCCCTGGTGGGCTCCAGTCCCGTCTGCTCCGCCCTGGTGGGCCCCTGCTCTGTCGGCCCTGTCCAGGCCTCTGGCTCCGCCCTGGCTCCCAGCTCTGTCGGTTTCACTCTGGTTTTCTGCTCCGCCTTGGTCCTCTGTCCTGCCAGCTCTGCCATAGCCCCCAGTCTCTCCACTTCCACATGGACCTTGCCCTCCGTCCCTCCCCCTGTTCCGGCCCCGCTCCACCACCCTCCTGGATTTTATTATGTTAGGAGCATCTGGAAGCCGGTCCTTGGGGAGTGGGCTCTGTCACGAATCTGGTCTATGAACTTCCGTTCACTCACAGGTCATCATGACAATAAAATTAAAAGATCAGATATAATTTTAATCAGTAGCCAAATCTTTTTTAACTTGTCTCATAACAACATAATGTTTTGTGGATTTTAACCCAGGGTGTATTTTAATAAATTCTGTAATTTTTGCTTTTTCTGTGATAATTTGCATTAAGCCACAGATGCTGTCTTGCACTGACCCCAAAACTTTCCTAAAGAGCATTGCAAGCAATAGTTTTTGATAGCTCAAATAATGTTTCAAGAGGAATAGCTTTTAGACAAGCAAAGCGTAGATACAAAAATGTGCATTACTATATTGCATGTTATATATAAGGTTAAAGTTCAACCAATGGAGTGTCATTAGACAATAAGCTTCAGCAGCTCTGTTTATCTCACCTCAGAGATCCTATCAGAGTGTGTGGACTGATGTGCATAATAATGTATCAGCCTTATTTTTTTTTTTTTTTGAAAAGTAGAGATAAACAATGAAATTTGTGTTGCTTTGAATTTGCTTTGAGTTGCAAGGGACCTTGCTGGCTAAAACACTTGCAAGATTACACAGTCATGACATGCTTAAATGTCAGCGATGTTGGTCCATCTAAAAAAGCTATCATCACCTTGTACAATGACTCCAGACTAATCTGATTGTAATGCTATTTAAGTCATCTGACCCATGGCTATTCATAATCATTGTATTTATTTGTGATAACTATGAAGCAGCTGAAGTACTGCACTTAGAATCCATATTTCTATTACAAACACATCTAATTAGTGTGGTTGTAGAACCCAAAGTAGCTCTAATTCCTTAAGAAATTCAGATAACCTACCCACAAACTTCCGTTTTGTACATTCCTGTCATTAACAAGGAGCACTGTGGGAAATATGTATCCATAGCTCTCAGAAACCTAAAGAAAATGTGCACTCTGCCTAAATGAGCAAAAACAAATCAAGCAGACACTGGAACGGCCAAACTGTGGCAAACATCTTTGTAATGGCTGAGAAAGGGACAAAACCAGTGGGATTCAGTTAATTTATTCCTACAGTGAGAGGAAATTGTTAAAGGGTCATATTTTCTGACCATTTAATTTCCCTCACCCCTGAAGGTCCACTTAAAATGATAGTGAAGTATTTTGCAGCAAAAACAGTGATTATTTAGTTTTACATGACCTTATCTCTGACCCTTAGAATTAAATAAGTTGCTGAACAAATTTGGAAAAAGCTGTTTTGCAGCTTAGTTTCAATAAACAGTCTTTGTGGGCTGGGAATAAAGGTTAGAGTTCTTAAAGTTACAGTAGATTTCATAGTAAGAGCTCTTTTATCTCGGAAGACAAAGTAAAAATTCATTCCTCACAATGTGACCACTTCATTTAAAAAAATACAATAAAGGACCAGCTTTCTTTTGCTGTTTGATTTGTACAGATTAATACAGATGGTCTCAGCAAATAGGCATAACACATTTGGTGGCAAATTTATTCTACTTATTTAACCAAGGAATAGAATATTTAAAAAGGGGGAAAAGGAAATTTAATTTATTCATCCTGAAGAACCACCTTTACAATTGCACACAATGATATAAAAATTATGAGCTTTCTTTTAATTAATTTCAGAAGGTCCCTGTGGTCACAGAACCACTGAACTAAAAACACTTATTCTTTTTTTTTTCTTGGAATGGAAGCTAAATCCCCCATTAGTAGTTTTGAGCAGGTAAACTCGGGCAGCAGCACAGTGGTCTGTGCAGTTCAATCAAGTGAAAGCTGAACGGCGATTCATTTCTAAGGTGGAGCCCCAGCAGGCAAAAAATAGGAGAGAGGACGGGAGCATGATTTGAGACAGACGGCCTCCAGGCAGGAGCTATGAGTAGTGCACAGGCTAGATATTCTGGAGTCATTCAACAACATAACTTCTACATTTACACTAAAGACAGAAAAAAGAGCCAGTTTTAACCTTCCTCTCAGTAAACAATGCATACATCAGCTATAACTGACATCCTCCAAATCAATGAAAGTGCAAAAAATGTGCTTAAATGTTAAATTCACTGCATATTGATGTGCTGCACGTGCAATCTGAGTCTAGCTTCTACATTATATTGTGCAAAGGTTGGCTGCCAAATGTAAGCAAGTGCACATCCATCTGCTTTCTCCAACTAATGTAGCACATCCATCTTTTTTCTCCCACTGATGTAACACCCTCCAACAGTTATCTGACTGAATGAATAGCTGGCATGAGAAAATGTGAGACTGTTTAGGAATCAGGCGTCACTAAGATTATGCAATTCCTTTTAAAGATAGTGTGTATTTTTTTTTAATGTTCAAATACTTTCTCCTATCCCAGCTTAACATGCAGAGACAACAACATTAGCTTGAAGTCGGGTGACTTCCGTAAGAGTGTAAACACTGTATCAACTTCTGGCTTCACCAACAGCGTTATTTGAGTGGTGTTTCAAAAGTCCTAATATAAAGTCCAGCAGCATGAAACAAGTGGCTGTCCATATGATTTAATCACTGAATCATTCTCTCAGCCAGTTTGTTCAAAAACAGTGATTTATTCTGGAACTAAACAAGCGACTGTCTTTACGAGTAAGTCACTGAATCATTCACTTAGCTGAAGTGTTCAGAAAACACTGAATCATTCCAGTACAAAACAAGTGAGTGTTTGCATGAGTGAATCACTAAATCAATCACTCACCTAATTAATTTAAAACACTGATTCAATCAGGAATTAATAAGCATACACTCTTAAAAATAAAAGTTTCCAAAAGGGGGTTTTCACAGAGATGCCATAGAAGAAACAGTTTTGGTTCCCCAAAGAACATTTCAATGAACAGTTCTTAAAAGAACCATTTTTTTTCTTAGTGTGAAGAACATTTTAATAATCTAAAGAACCTTTTTTCCACTGTAAAGAACCTTTTGTGGAATGAAAAGGTTCCATGGATGGTAAAGGTTCTTTGTGGAACCATTGATGCCACCTTTATTTTTAAGAGTGTACTACTCTTACTATTTCAGCCATAGAAAGATATGGTAAAAATAGTAAGTAGTTATGCGGTTCTAAATTAAGCCTGTCTTTATGTCACTGAATCATTCACTCAACTGATTTGTTCAAAATCACATACTGTCTAAATCAGGGGTCTGCAATTAGCAGACAATGGACAGAGATAAGAGTTACACCATTTTACCATTTCTGCAGTTTAAGTTAGCAGTGCATCAAAACAATAAAGCTGCACATACCACTTGGTGTTGACTCAGACCGCTCAACTAAATGTTTGTGACAAATTAATGATGTGCCTTTTTACACAATAAAGTTTTTTGAAAATACAGAGACTGGACCTCTTGTAACTTTAATTGAACACCCCTGGTCTATATGGCCATGTCTCATTTCAAAGGCTGCACCCTCCGGAGGTGGCATTTATCAGCTGCATATGCCATTGAGGCTGTCACATTTTAGAAAGGAACCATTATAAAATTGACTATTATTCCTTGTGTGTAAGCACTGTCATTTCTTTGGAATGTAATAGTTACTTTTCTGAAATGAGAAAGGCTTGATGATATAGGCAGCAGACAAATGCAATCTCTGGAGGCTGCAGCCCTCAAAATGTATGAAACATTGAATCAATCACTCAATAGATTTGTTCAAACACTGATTCATTCAGAAATGAAAAAAGTGGCTACCTAAATGAGTGAATCGTTTACCCAACTGATTCATTCAAACACACTTAATCATTCAGAAACAATAGCTGCTACTGTTTGTCGCATAGGAATGGTTGATTCTGCTATGAAAATTTTCATTAGCAGGGTGAAAATAGACAAGGCGATTGGCAATATTGAGTCAAGTGTAAATATAAGGCCACTGTATATAAAAAAAGCATTGTTGAATTTCACTACAATCTAGGGCTTTTTTTGTCACAGACTTCAAACATCAAAGCATGATGAGAGTCAGCGTTTTAGTGCATGTGTTCTGTGGTCCTTTTCCTGCCTTTAATGATAATAATGTTTATGCTGATTGCTCAATCTCAGATAATAGTAGACAAATTAAAGGGAAAAAATTCAAAGGAAGCAGTGCTGGTCCAATTCTTCTTCTGGACATCAGACAGGGAAGAGCCACACAGTAGCCTACAGCTTATAAAGAAACAACGGTGGAGTTTGTGGTGGAGGAGGCACTGAGCACAGGCGGAGATAAGTGAGTGTGGGTGTGTGTCTCATTACACTTCTATTTTCAACCACCAGAGTCTGGGTTAACTGTCCAGTGGACTTCGCCTTAGATTAATGTGCTTGTTTTATGCACAGCTGGGTTGGAGGAACAAAAAGAATTGGACTTGTCTCAGTGTGTGTACGTGTGTGTGTGTTTCTCTGAGGAAAAACAGCTGCAATTCAGCAATCAGCAGTAGAAAGTAATTACTCATGGTTCTTAGTTGAAAGACTTACTTGAACAAGCTTGAAAAAATAAAAATAAGAGGCCATCTCAGGAGCAAAAGCCAGCTTATGACCACACATCTTTCCAAAACACGACTTAATGTAAAAATACAGCATTAATTTCTTTATCTGTTCACACATATGCATCACATTTCAGGTTATTGAATAAATAAACAGGAATGTGTTTAGCTAATGACATTTTGTCGTCAAGTTTATTTATGCGGTTGTTAGGACCTGCTTTTCTTAGCACAAGCTTTGTTTAAAGAGCTAATAAAATACTTCATCTCAAATCAATATTTTGTGTCTAATTATTTACTTAAGTGGCAAGTAGCTTTGTATCAGGGCCCTGATCACTCTAGATAGATAGATAGATCAGGAAATTTCTCATTTCTTGGCTTTTTCAAATTGCACCTTGTTTATATTTTTACTTGGTTACAGTGGCTAGTAACAGGTGTGTGCAGGATGTTTGTTTGATGAATGTGAGTAGGTGTGAAACTCGGTTAGCAGAACATGAAACCTTATCTGCCACTAAAGATTTACCACAACCCAGGATGTGTAACCGACTCTGAGCGATTTATGCAGTTTAAAGTGGGACTCTCATAGTCAGTAAGGTGTGAAATCTTCAAGGAGCATCACTATTATTCACTTAAAAGTAGTGTATTTAGTATGCAACAAACCCCCAATCGTAAGTGTTAACTCATCCCATACAATCTGTCCTACAGACATGAATAATACCTCAAACTGTGTTTTGTTGAATAGGGGTGTTTACTACTGTTATTTTCAAACTGACATCTTTCACAGGAAGAAAAAAAGCCATATATTTACACTGAAGGTGGGATTTGAGTCATATCTAGAAAGCAGAATATAATATGACTAGAACACCCTATAAACCACCTGACAACGCCTAAAATCCCAGAACACCCTAATAGCCACAAATCAACGAATAAAAAAACAGTTAGAACATGACTGAAACCACAGAGCAACACTCTGGCAACCATAAAATGGTGACAGGTAAAAAAAGAAAAAAAATCTAGTTTAGTTTCAGTAAAGTTCACCGTTTTCAAGGTTACTCAGATTGTGAAAGACTGACAAAGCAGCTATCACTGAGCTTATTTTACTTTCAAAACAAGTATATGCTGACTACCTTTTTACAGTAAGATTTTAAGACATGAAACATGTGACAAGCTTCTGTTTAATATTTTAAACACTCAAAGAGCTGCTCATAAATAGCATTTTTTTTTCATTCTGAGCGCAGAAGATTAACCACTAGCATCTCTCATAACAGCTGTTCTGCTGCATCACAAAATCACATTTCCTTCTGGTTCTTATGATCCAAAAGACTATAAATTGTCAAAGAGATTCACAACTACCATCTGATAGCGGCAGACTATCAAAGCATGCCATAATTGCGCTCAAGGTCAAGATGGTGCGACATACCGGATTTTAGCTGTATGTATTCTGCAGTCTGCAACTCCTTTTTATTTTCTTCCTGTCTGAAAAACTGAAGGTGTTTACAGTTTTGAAAACCCTGGACTGAAAGGGCGGCAGTAAGAACAGCAGAGGTCACAACACAGAGGAGATGACTGCTTTGTGTTTTATTGTTCATCTGAGAGGAATGAGACTTTACAAACAACGTAAAGGCAATCAGGTAGTGAACAGTCTAGAGCAGGGGTCAAAAATTAGCAGACTGTGGTCCAAATCATTCCTCTTGAATTAGTATAATTAAAAATAAACATATACTGCAGACAGAAAACAAGAGACTTGCTGATTGTCATGACAACAGAGAGCCACCTCTGGCACAACGTCTATACGGGAAGTAAGCAGCGTGTTGCGACTCGACAAAACTAGATCAGTCTAATTATAATGAATAGAGCTGCCTGCTAAGCCATTTCATTTACCTCCATCTGACTTGAATAAATTTGTTTTATTTTTTAGTCTTACATTTTTATATTTTAAAAATGTATTTTGCTTTGTGTGATTTGCTCCTCTAAAATGGTCCATGAAGATTAAACTTTAATACTAGTGGATTTCCTTTGAAGTACAAAATTCAAAAATTAGAAATAACAGTAACATTTTACAATAAAGTTCTATTTGTTAACATTAGTTCACTACATTGGTTAACTAGAGACACATGACAAATAATAACAATGTATGTTCTAAAATCGCCTCAAAATACATGTTTGATATCTTCCAACTAGATGCAATCACAGTCTGAAGCTAAAATATCAAAGTCTGTGCCCATCATATATTACACAATATTTTGTGAAATCTGTCAATCTGCAGACTTGCTCTGACTTTCAGCAGCTAGCATTGATTTTCAAGGCTGTGATTTGAGGCAAAAGTTATGTAGTGTATTCCAGCCTATTGTTTACATTAATTTCAACATTTACATAATACAAAAAAAAAAAAAAAAGGCTGGGTAACACTTCAGTATAGGGACCAATTCTCACTATTAACTAGTTGCTTATTAGCATGCCTACTATTAACATATTGGCTGTTTTTAGTACTTATTCTACATGACCATATTCTACATCCTTAATCAATACCTAAACTTAACAACTTCCTAACTATTAATAAGCAACAAATTAGTAGTTTATTGAGGCAAAAGTCATAGTTAATGGTTTGTTAATGGTGAGAATTGGACCTTAAAATAAAGTGTGACCAAAAGTTGTATCTGTTAATATTATTTAATGGGCCTGAGCTAACATGAACTAACAGTTGTATTTTTTTTTATTAACTAACATTATCAACAATTAATAAATACTGAAACAAACATACTGTTCATTGTTAGTTCATTTTAATTAATGCATTAACTAAACTAATAGGACCTTATTGTAAAGTGTTACTGAAATAACTTTTTAAGGTAACAAATGCAGTGTTTTATGGTCTGTTGACTTAGTCTGTCTTACAAAGTACTATTGTTGCCCAGCTTGAAAATGTACAAGTATTCCTGACATGCAAACTGATACCTAGCCTGTGATGGTCCTTACATTTGATCCTCATATTAAAACATTACTCTTTTGAAGGTTTTTAGGGACAGTGTACATAAAAGTCAGCTGTGTGTGTGGACGAGAGCCAGAGAGAGAGAGACTGTGGCCCAGTGACCTACTGAGGGCACACAATTCCTTGCCCTTTTAAAGCGGCACCATCTGTTACCAATCACCTCATTCAAACCAGCAGTACTGTACTAGACTGAGAGAGAGAGAACAAGAGAGGGAAAACAAAGGAAATAGGGGGATGGGCACAGAGAGGATGCAACAAAAATCATCGGAGAACGTAAAAGTGACAGAGAAAGTAGGCCAAGATGCAGAGAGAAAAACAGAGTGAGGGAAGAGAAAGAAAGAATATATCCTTCATTGTGTACATTTGTCTGGGGTTAAGTGACTCAAGACACAGCAAGATATTTGGGGGGAAGTCGGGGGCTATAAATATTTCAGTGCTAACAATAAACGACAGACGCTCAACTGTATGCCTGTTGGCTTCTTGCTAATACAAACACACCCCAATAAGGACTGTACTTCAACACTGCACTGCTTTACACTTCTCACAAAAACATCTGCCAAATATGAACCAAGTTTCAAGAAGTGAAACTTCAGTCGCACTGATGGCATTAGGTCAGAAACACACTCACACACAAGTTTGGAAATGCTTATCCAATGCATAGCCCCACTGTAAAGAGACAGTTTACTCTAAAAATGAAAATTGTGTCATCAGTTAATCACCACAGCCTAAATTCTTGTCTTTTTCTCATATAAAGCTATTGCATGGCTTCAGAGACTTGGAATATAACATGCTTTATTGTTATTTTGAAGCCTAACATCTTCAGCTCTCATTCACTTTTATTATATATGGAAAAGATTTACTACAATAAGATAAGTTTTCTGCCATGAGAGCAGTGTTTTTTGTAAACTGTTTTTACTGTTTAAGACAGTATTGCCCACTATAGTCATATTTGTGCTAGAATCGAATAAAATGTGTAGTTCACATGAGTGGTTTGCATCTAAATATGCTTCAAAAACATTACAATGAAAAGCACTAATTTGACTGGAAAGTTCAACAGTAAGACCTCCATGAGTTTGGAAACACTACATTCTGACACTATAACATGGGACTAAATATTGGCAGGAAAAAACCTTTAATGCAATGCAGCTGTTTAGAGTTGACATCGCTCCATCTCATTCCATTTTAACATCTCTCATAGTTACTCTCAATATCAAACTGCTATTTCCTCCAGCTTGTTCCTGCTACATGTCACAGTCACATTAAATACGGCAATAACGGCAATATTTCCACTGTAATCAGTGAGCATTACGAGCGCTCATCTCTGAACTAAACGCAAATATGGAATCATCACTCTCAATGATATTTTCCGAGCAGACTGAAGAGGGAAGGCTTACTTAATCTTGAGGATGCATGAGAGAGCAGATTACACAAACACTGGCTGCTTGTCAGGAAGAGAACAAAACAAGCCTTCTGCAGATGGGACTGCAGGGCAGAGAGTCCGAGAAATGCATCAGGGTGAATCAGAGTTGTGTTAAGCAGCATGCGACCGTTCTCATGGCTGCAGATGGCATTCATAAATGCATAACAACATCATGCACAATTTAGCTCTGTGTCTAATTGCGAAAGAACGTTAGGCTCTTGCGAGAAGTTGTTTTTCTAAGAAGTCAGCTGCTCAATGCAGTTCTGGTTAGCACCTATGCAAGCAGAAGCTGTGACATCCTTCTTTCAAAGCAATTAGCTTATCTGGTGAAAAGTACGATTTATGTTTTTAAATAGTAGACACCTGTACTTTAATAGACTTGCTGACAGTTAAAAAATAACCCTTGAGGGCTATACTTACATTTTTACATTGCTGCTATAACCTACCTGTTGATATAAACAATTAAAATAAAACTCTACAGAATAATCGAATAAATAAAGTATGTACAGTAGGTATCACTATTGTAATGTTTTTACTTATTGTCCATTAAAATTACGAGTGTATGAAACAGGAATGACAGCACTTTATTGATATTAAATTAAATGACCTTTATTTAACAGGAGAAACAAAGCATTTTGGGGGTTTGTTGTAAACCCCTGATTACTAAACTTCTGCAATTAATTCAGCACAATTTGCCAAAAAATGAAACAAATTTAAAAAAAAAAATTCCATACTAAATTGCAGGAAGGTTTTCTTTATGAATTGTGATTTACACTTTTACACTGCAAAGAAAACTGTAACACTTATGGTGTGAGGCTGTGAAAACAGTGAAACGTACAAAGACAAACATTAAAAAAAAACAAAAAAAAAAACAGCACAGACTGAATGCAAGGAAGTGTCCTGTCTTAATGGACCATAATCTGCATTTGACAGATTGACAAGTTGAATATATTGCTGTGGACTGTAGGCCAGTGATGGGTTTATGTTCAATGATATGAAAATAAAACAAACAATATATTAACTTAACCAAATATAAAGCCTTAAAGTTCCCCTACAGTCACTGATTTTATTTCTTAGAACTCATCTTAGATATTCAAAATGACATGCTGAAACATTTCCCATGGAAATAATATCTTCCTTAAAATGGAATGAATATAACTCGAACCCCTTCCTTGGTGTATGCAGAACCATGAATATGCAAATTTCTCCCTGCCTTTACTCAATCCCACAACTCGGAATACCTCCACTTTCACTCAGTTAAGAAGTCTTAATGCTACACAATGGGAAAGGTGGATTAATTCAGCTATATATGTTTGAACCAGAAACTGATTCCAAAGAAGAGGAAGAGCAAATTATACACGATCATCTACAAGTCAATGTATCAGAATGGTAATGTATTTTTTGTATCACTCTCTACAAAGTCATGCGTGTAAAGCTTAATGATAACTGATACCATTAGCCTTTGGCTTGTCTACATTATCAAACGACTAATGATATGAAAAGCCCCACCAAAGTCAATGGTGACACGAGTCAACAGGATTGGTTACACTTGGCTGTTTCAAACCGCATTTTTGAGACCTGCAGTTTTAAAGGAGAAAATGCTCAGCAATTATTTGGAGGCTTACATATGATTAGTCATACATGTGATTAATTTGATTAAAAATTTCATTTGATTGACCTCCCTAATTATTAGTGATACCATGACACCTCTGGCAAGGTTTTAAAAGTTTGTGAGTAATGACTGTGTTGAATTATACAGACAGCTGTTGGCTTAATCCCGAACATGTGCTGCATTTCCAGAAAACAATCTTTTCAATATCATATCCTCTGGGATGAATACATTAAAACATTCATAATAAAATATGTAGGTCAATCACTTCGGCTCTGATGGGATATGAGGTTCGGCTCTTGGGAGTTCAACTACCACTGGATCTGAACCACAACCACCTGTTTGGACTCTTCATCTCCCTTTTCATGTTCTTTTCAGCTCTCTAGCCTCTGTCTCCTTATCACTGCTCTCCATGCCCTAAACCCCTCTCGTCCTCCATGCTTCTTTATCCTTTCTCCTTCACACCATCAGTTTATACTTCTCAAATACATTCCCGCTCACACTCTCTCCAATCATTCTTCTCCTCTGGTTTCTCTCTCTTATATTAGGCAATATAAACTCTATTAATCTCTTTCCCCCTGATACACCATGATTTCTTTCAGTCTCTCTCTAAAATGCTCTTTAGATGACATAAATGCAACCTTTTCACAAACCACTTGACCTTAAAAGAAACCCACAGACCACTCCACAATGCCATCGCTAAAAATGAGATGACTGACATAATCACTGTAGTACCTTAAAATACCAAATGTTAAAGGACAAACGTCTACATAATTCAGTTTAAAATTTCATTAAAATATGCAGTAAGATCCTCCCCAGTAGAGATTAAAACTCAATACTCCAGGTTATAAACACTGCCTAAAGCATGCCTGTCATCCGCCTGTATCTGCTCATTCACTCTCTTTAAACCATCTCTCAGCCTTTCAATTAAATACCAGCTCAGATGCAAACACACACAAACATGCTCATTTACATCACAAATAGCTTAGCTACGAATAAAATGCCAAAACCTTGCACTTGTCAGGAATTGTCAGTTGCAGAATGAGAGGCTCTAACTTTGTTATCCTCACAGAGACAAAAAATGTGGGATAGAGGAGCTGTATGCAATACACAATGGAGCTATTCAAGAACCATTTAAAATATGCCCACATATTCACTTAGAAATGATTTCCATATAAGGGAAAAATATGCCTGGAGGTTTTCTAGAGGTTTTTATGGTCACGTTATGGATCACACGTAATGCAACACAGCCATAAGACTGGTGACCTTTAACCCCAGCTGAGAGAGGTCAGAATGGCAGTCTAAAGTTGACCTTTACTGATGTTTTGAAATGTGTTCAGGGTTAAACTACCAAGATTGCCTATGCCAATTCTGTCGATCTGTTTATTCAACTTTTTATTGAAGTGGATAGTGTATTAGAGCAATACTGTGCAATACATAATTGCATATGATGAAAAAGTGTTATTACAGCATTTCCTTCAAATCTACTTCTATGCCATCATTTTGTATTTTGCAGTGTGTTTTCTTTCTTTCTTTTTTTCTGTTGTGTTCATAAACGTAGGCATTTAATGTAGTAGCATACAGTATTATCTTATTAGTAACAACCAGTCCTTAGCAATGTAAAACCAGTTTCATCCACAGATGTGGGTTTTTGGCACTTCCATTTGCTGTGTTGCTGTGCTGACCACCATAAAACTGCTTGGTGTAAAAGTAACTTCTAGTGAGTTGTGCTTCATAAAGTGCTACACTACTGGCAATGCAATTGACCTTTTTCTGCAAAATTTCGCCAAAATATATCTAATGTGACCCCACTTGAACACTGCAAGGCATACACACAATGTAAATAGGGGATTGCAACCTTTGCAAGAATTCACAACACGGTGAACTTGATGGGTCAGTGAGCTTGGCTTTGTATTTCATCCTACTAAAAGGGCCAGTGAGAGTTTGTCTTGATTACTGAAACATAAACAGCAATATAATAATTCAGGGAGACACAGATCTCTGCTTGCTATGACATTCGGTTTCCAGATACAAAATAAGTGCTTTATAATACGTAAATTCTATAATTATTCTGACCTATTCTATAATTATTCTGACCTTTCAGTTTCTGTATGCTCTGCCTCCTGTTGCGTGTTGAAAGCCCTTTACTGCAATGTAAAGAAGCAATTAGAAAAATGGCATATACACTCAAGTAATGCACCTTCTTTTATCTATTTCAAGAAAAGCTTACTCTATAGATTGAGTGTATTCATTAAAAAGTCCTCAAGCTATCCTCCCATTTCCTGGGCCCATTACAATGTGGCTGTGATCTAGATTCTATGCCAGTCCTCTATGCCCTGACTCTCCTCATTACCTTCACTTCGACCTGCTTGGAGAGTACTTTGTCTTGTAAAAACTCAAAAAAAGATTGCCGGACTGCTTTGAGGGTTCCTTCGAGCCTCGACAATACTCAGGAAGTCAGGCTGCTCGGTGTTTATGTGTGTCAGCATGTGTGTCCTCTCTTCTGACCTACATTTGGAAAACCAGACTGGCCAAGACTGGAAGGTTCATATGTGGTTAAAATAAACATTTACTCTGCCAAGTAACATTAATGTGGTCCTGCAATTTCTGAGGAAAAGGCAATCTATCCCCAAAGGCTTCCAGTACAGTCAGGCTCAGACTGCGACTCCATTGCACTGGTTCATCTCAGCATTTGGCAGAACAATCAGAAGGTGATGGAGATACCTGCTCTCTTTTCTCAGAAGGTCTGCGGCTCAAGTCATTATTCAACTGTTTAAACTCCAGCACACTTCCTGGACAGTTTTACCAGTCGCAGATAAATTCAGCACCACTCCCAAATCTCCACCTTATTAGCTGGATCTAGATAAAGTTTTTTGCTATTATATTTCAATGGATATGTATTCAACAACTAACTGCACAGCAATCTTAAAAACAGTTTGCAATAAAAATCTGTCAGCAGTATATTAAGATTTTGAATGTTTGTGTTGCATGGTATGCACTTACGCTCAAATGTTTAAAAAAGGGAGGCTTTTTATTTACTCAGAGTAGTCCACTCATGACTCCTGAGAAGGGAATTATGAAACCTTCCAGTTAGTCAGTAAGAAGTGCGAAAGAAACAAAATAAGAGTCATTTCAAAGATTGTGTGAGGGTGTTTTGCAAATGTCAGTCCGCCAGTTTCTTGTAATCAGATACATATTTCTTCAATTATGTGTATGAGATAGTCATTTAAAGAGGTTACTTACTGATTTCTTTCAACTTGTAGAACCAATTTCAAGTCCTGGGCTGAGACTAGAATCTCCCCTCTCTCTGGGAACTGGTCCTGATGAAAAAGAAAATTGAAATATAACTCTGTTCAATTTAAAATCCAGAGCTGTCTATGTCATTTCTATCAAAAGAACTGGTGGCATAAGACAATTAGTTGAGTTGCCAATAAGTTGATATTAATACTTTCAAATAGGGATGTAACGATTCACTCAACTTTTTTTCGTGAGAATTGAAGAAAATGAGATTGAAGACATTATACAGTAAATGAGAAGGTGTCCTTTTATTAGGCTATTGCTGCACGTTTCTTTGTGAAATTGAAATATAACAAAACTCAATTGAAATTTTAAAACAAACCCCAAATCAAATAAGTTACACAAATAAAAAAAATGTCCTCATATAAACAAACTAAGGCTTTGTCTATGCTCTTTCCATTTAAAATGAGAGGCAACCACTGCATTTTAATCATTGTCCAAACAAGGATGCAGCATGCACAGATTTTAATCTAAATTAGACTGTACCAATTTGAAATTTGAAGCAAAAACAGAATAGTCTGACTATAGTTTTGTGAAACTATACTTCAAAAATATAGAAGTCAAATCCTCAGTAAAGAACTCTCTCCAAAAAATTCAACCATGTCACTGAGTCAGCTGCACACTTAAACCCTGCCATTAAGAGAAAAAACAGTGTTGAAGCCAGCAGGCCAGAGCTAGCATCTAGCATGTGTTTGCTCTGCATGCACTGCTTGTGGTTCGCTGTGCTAGCAGATAAAACGGGTAGGAGGCTGAGGACTTTGATCCTCCATGTAAACCCTTTCCAAGAAGTCAGACATCAGTAGACACAAACTCCTCCCTCCAGCCATCAAAAGTCCTGCCATACAAATGGAAAATCTCTTAGTCCAGCGGCAACTAAAGTCAGTAAGATGTTCTACAGACCTTGGGGAGAATGTTGTATAAACAGTACCCTATAGGGACCACACATGAAATGACTGGAGCAGCAGTGAAAAAGAATGATTATAAATGTGAAACATCTTGCTGCGAGCACATTCTCAGAAAGTAATTCGAAGGTGGAAGCGTTTGTGAATTATTACTATTCTGCTTGCTATAGCTCATACTTAAGGTTTGAGGTTTAACCAAACAGTATTAGTGCTACGGACAAATATGATACCTAAAACTGAGCGGCTTGATGGAAAGATATGTGCTTACTTAAGTAATCATACCTTTTTAACTTGGCAGATGATAAAACTGGTAACCAAAAAAAAAAAAAAAAAAAAGACAAGACATATCAGGGAAAGGAATATTAAAGAGACCAGAACACCTTAGGAACTTAGAAAGAGGCTCTCACATGGTATGTGAGTTCTAAACTAAGTACTAAGTACTGGGTACTAAACTCTCTTTCATGTATTATTGCGCTTAAGTAGTCAAATACAAACAAGTTTATGTTAAAAACACACATGGGTTGCAAAAAGAAAAGCTTACCAAAATAATTTTCTGGGTTGCTCTTTTTCACATTTTCTGGGTTGGTAGATGCACTGAAGACCCGAATATAACACAATTAAAATTTTTGTTATATGTCACCTTTAAATTAATATTATAAAAGGCTTACGTGAACAGCTAATGGTCAACTAGGAACACAGTTGTGGGCAGCCCTAGCATAGTGACACCCTGGCAGCCCCCTATAATACTCTCATGACTTTTGGATTGGCAAGCACCACTTGTATATTTTTCAGAAAACGTAGCAATCACCTGGCAACCACCAGTGTTGGGCAAGCTACGTGGAAAACGTAGTGAGCTAAGCTAACAGTTACTCTTCTTTAAATGAAGCTTCACTACACTAAAGCTACAGCCCTGGGAAATGTAGCAAGCTAAGCTACAGAAACATGGCAAAAGTAGTTTACTACATCCAAGCTATTTAAAAAAAAATGAAAAATTTCTATTGAACCAACATCATACCAAGTCAATGCTCTCTCAGTGATCAATACAACTGTCAGTCAAGCAGATAGACAGGCATGTTCAGTTTAATTCTTTATTCAACAACTGTTCCAAACCAATTTGGCAACATAATCAGTATCAAATAGAGGGCCGGATTGACCTCAAATTGTGACATAGGCAAAATAATTTTTTGATGTCGGCCGGAAACCTCCTATTGGTAGTTGGTATTGTGGCTTTATTGTATACAGATACATTTATATACATGGTAACACTTCACAATAAGGTTCAGAAGTTAAAATTAGTTCACTAGTGTAGTTAACATGAACTAAGAATGAACAATACTTCTGCAGTATTTATCTTAATGTTAATTTCAACATTTACGAATGCATTATTAAAATCAAAAGTTGTTTGTTAACATTAGTTAATGCAGACTAACATGGAACTACCCAATGAGCATTCTCATTAACTAACATTGTAGACATGCCAACTAGTTACTGACCTGATACAGACGACACATAGCTGAAGCGGATTGATATCATCTTGGTGGAGCGAGGTTCACGTGGGTAGCGTGAAAATGGCGGGGCAGTCTCAAATCTGCCCCAATGGCTCTCTATTAGAGCGCGCTGCAGTTCCCCTTTTCACCACAGATCCACATTTGCAAAATTGTGGGCGCTGTTGAGCTCGGGAGGCTCAGGCACGTCCTGCTCCACTTGAGTATCAGGCACTGCCTGCACTAAAGCCACACCTTGGATTTTAACATATACTGCTTACTTTACGACTTAAAATAGTATAGAAAATCCGAAAAATATTTGTTGCAGAATGCTGAACACTTTTACAATTTATTATTGATTCAGTTTATATAGAGGTCTATGTTTTGGATGAATATTTTGGTGGGGCTCTGCCCCACCTGCCCATATAGACGAGCCGCGCCTGCTTCAGACTGCAAACAAGCTGAGATGCTCCAAACTTCGCACCGCACTTCATTGACGAGAGAGGCGGGAGCAATAATGAGGTTTGACTGACAGTTTGAGGAGCCAATGGCGTTACGAGCTTTAGTGTCTGTGGCGTCACTTACTGATCCAAGATCAGTGATCCGTAGCAGTTATATTTCCGATTTGAGCTTGAGTTTCAGAATGCTTTCTTTGGATAATGTAATGTTAGCTTTTGTAGACGCTACCGCGCTACTTGATCAAAAAAAAGAGCTTAGCTACTGAAAAGCTATTTGATTCAGAAAGCAGCGACGCTACCACCACGCTATTGAGAAATGTAGTTAAACTAGTAGTGTCACTACTTGTAGCGACGCTACTGCCCATCACTGGCAACCACATAGTAATGCCCTTCTAACACCCACAACACCCTAGCAACATTTCTTCAAGCAAGTGCCACCAATATTTACCCTCCAAAATGTAGAAACCACATAGTTTCCACATAGAAACCCTGGCAACCCTGCATAAGACCCTTGCAACTTTTGCATGGGCAATAACCATTCACAAGTAAAAATCTAGTTTCTGATGCAACTGTGGAGAAATAATTGGAACATAAAGACATATTTTCTATGTGAAGAAAGGAAATGCATTAGAAACCGCAGGACTACACATACAGACATCTGTCTGAATGTTCTAGGGTGAGGGGGAGTTTAGTTCCACGGATAAAGTGAGAGGAGACGAGGAGGTTTGAGACAAGTTCACATCTCACAAATCAAATGGGGAAAGGTTGAGATGGAAGAAATGAGGAGTTGCAGAGGGGGTCACTTTTCCTGAACAAGCAATCACTTACCAACCCCAAGAGTTTCATGCCGCTGTCAAAGAGACAGGTGAAGGGACGAGAGAAGATGTCAGAGGACAACGGGAGAAATGAATGTTAGAAAAGGGGAGATAGAAAGATGAAAGATGACGACTGAAAGACAGACTGCTTGAAGTGATTGTACATAAGTGTATGACATATGTTGTCGTAATGTTTTGTTTGAAGTCTCGTAAGTAATACCGCTGGAATTCAGATCCTCAGACTTAGCAGTCAAAACATGTCGGCACACCCTAAATCTGTTATCATTTAACATTTCATTCTTGTCAAACACTTGATTTGTGTTGGTTTCATTTGCACTCTATGTCAAAGGCACATCCAATTTAGTTTAGGTCACTCTGAAAAAAAAAAAAAACTCCTGAATAGTAGGTAGAAAATTA
This sequence comes from Tor tambroides, assembly GCA_021397915.2. Classification (NCBI taxonomy): domain Eukaryota; kingdom Metazoa; phylum Chordata; class Actinopteri; order Cypriniformes; family Cyprinidae; genus Tor; species Tor tambroides. The sequence goes on along the minus strand of JAFVLL020033558.1, from coordinate 10,807 downwards.
GATTAAGCAAACCCTTTCGGACACCTCTCCAGACTCTTCATCACCTCAGTTTAAATATTTATATGAGGGGATTCAGTTGTTCCTCTGTTGACATGATTACATCTGAATGATAAATGAAAGAGCAACACAAAGCCAGGGAGGTGGGCACTCAGGCGCGTGGTATCTGCAATCCCAGAGCTCATGCTGGGCTGCAAGCTTGTAGTCTTGTGAAAGACTGCACCATACTGGGACATTGCATTTGTGCCAAAGCATGCATTTCAGCTGAACATTTTCATACATAATAGAATGTATTGAAAAGAAAAATTTAAAGGAACAGCTGCTCATCTTCATGCTATTAAACCTGTAAGACCTGTTTTTCTTTTCTTTTCTTTTTTTTGTGGAATACAAAAGGAGAAATTTAGCAGAATCCCAAATCTTCAGAAGATTTATAATAATTCTGAGAAAGATTTATATATATATATATATATATATATATATATATATATATATATATACTTCCCCTCTGTCATACTGTAGCTTCTGAAGATTTAAACCAGTAACATTTGGCATCACTGCCAACAAACTTGGCATAATGTGTCATGTTTGAAAATACTGTACATAAATCTGAATGAAATTTGAGTGCTGCAACAGAGAAGAACATTTTCAGGAATTTCAGCTTGTTTGTCACAGTGATATATAGTTTCAGAAGACTTTTAACATAGTTCATACTGATCACTTTAATTATACTTTATGGCTGTCACCTTTTGAGCTTAACAGAATCCATTCTCACTCACTTTCCTTGTATGGAAAAAAGCACCTGTGATATTTTGCTAAACTTTTGTGTTCCCTTTTGTGTTCCATGGAAGAAAGAAAGTCAAATGGGGGAACTAAGTGTGAACCACTGTATGCCTTTAAATATTGAACTGTGTTGACTTTCAAACTCTCCTTATGTTTGCTATTACTCTTTCAAATGATGTAATGATCTGTATCAATGCATTTTGGGTTAGGCAATCCCACACTGAAATAATGAATTCTGGATGCAGCAACGAGAGCTGGAGGGGCTGAAAATAATGTATTGCCATATGAGTTGGTTTGAAAACATCGAAAGTATAGAGATGCATTCAAATTTGATGTACTTTCACACTCTCTTTTTCACAGAACGCCAACTTGTGCTTTGCTTCGGTAAATATTCTGATAGGTTTAGAAACATGACATCCTTTTTCAGAGATGAGACCATGATAGCACATAATAGTAGACTGGGACCACAGAGGAACCTCATGAAAGTGTGTTTACATCAGCCGAGGGAATCAAAGGAAATGTGATTTCATATTAAATCCACTCACTTCTCAATGTGACAAATTGTCCTAGTTTCATATTCACTTGGTAAGGAAGCTAATTTTTGGTAACCGTATTTCTCTGTGCATACATTTTCCTTTGAACTTACTGGACACATTTTGACTAATGGGGGTAAGAGATTATTGAGCTTCCAGGCGCTGCACATATGAGACCTTTTATAGCGCAGTTATCAGCTTTTGTAGACAGATGGCTTTGAGAGATGTGGAATCAGCTATGAGGACAATCTTTTTAATATAACCTGTCTGCCATTAAGGGAGTTGTGTGCACCAGATCAAATTTACCACAGTCTCCTCATGACATTCCATCCTGTAGGACTCATCATCGCTCATTCTTCGTGTGTGACTATGTTGAAGAGGAGTCACATAAGAGACGCAGCAAAGATGATTTGGGGGAAATTAACTGGGGCTAAAAGCAGCTAGCCACATCCCAATGGTTCAAACCAGCACCTCCTGGCCATTAAATATGGAATTTTGATAGAGGTTACTCTTCTATATTTATCTTAGACCTCAGTCTCAGACTTCTGAATATCTTGTTTAGTTTATTCTGGCCAAGAACTGTCTGCTCAGACAGGAAGAGACTGCCTGACTGACATGTCAGCAATTCACAGTTTGTTTTGGTTTGAAATGCTGAGGCAGGTTTATCGGGAGGTCTGTATAAAAAAGACTGTGTAATTTAGATTTTGTAATCGTTTTTCCATCTAAAGTAATACATACTGGTAATTGAACAAAGATACAATACTCGTGGATATCTAGTTAATTTGATGGCATGGCAAATCTTTAATTAGTTCTTCCTCAACCTTGTATGTTGTAAACACCACTTGATTTTGAGACACACTCAAGCATCCTGAAAGGTATAACTAGCCAATCAGATTAGAGTTTGCCAGATCGAGAAAGTGCTTTCTATATTTTGAATTTTGAGATAACATTTAGGCTTATTAATTTAGCAGAATGCTTTTATCAAGAGTGAATTATAAATGTGTAATACTGCAACAGGTTACAATATATATATATAAAAAAGTGAAATTCTAGAAAGTTTGTAAGAATGTGCAATTTTTCAAAAATTCTTCAAACACTCTCAAATATATGTAGAGTTGTTACTAATTTTTGAACTCAGCAAAAAGTCATTTTAGGCATAATCATGACCGATCAATGATGATCTGTTGTTATAGTTTTTATAAATAAGCATTATATGCATTATAAATAAGCTATATGATTACTTTGTCTAGTGCTCTTATGGATGTTTTTTTAGCATGTCTTTGTGAAAATGCAACTTCAATACTGAATGAAATAGCATAGACTTCTTCATGGCTAGTGTTTGCACATTTCATTTCATTCTGTAACCTACTTGTTCTACAGATCTCTGTCCTCATGTTAAATGCTACTGTTTTTGATAGCACTGATAACTATTATGTACTTACATTTAAATTAATCATTTGATACAATGCACTTATTGTGTACATACATGCTCTTACATTGTACTTATATTTTAAAAAATACCTATATGTAGTTACATCTGTAATTAATTTCTGTAATTACATTTATAATTACACTGTTGACCCATCCCTTACACCTTAACCCACCCTTAAACCTACCCAAACCACCAAACCTGTCCCTAACCTTACCTGTATCCCACCTCAATAGCAGCAAAAGTGTGTTGCAATACAATATGACCACAATAAGTACATTGTACCTATTTTTTGATGTAAGTACATAGTAGTTAAGGCCACCTAATATAAAGTGTGACCGTGATTTTCAAGAAAATAGCTAAGTACATTCTTAAGAAATGTTTCTGGGAATACAAAACATTTTTAACTTTATTATTTAGTTAGAAAATGAAATGGCCTCCAATCTTAATTATATTTCTAGTGTTCAGTGGCCTTTATGCTGAACATAATAAAAGCATCTTCTCAAAAATACCTGACACTGAGATAATTCTTTACAGCTGTTTTACCTGTATTAACACATTATTTCAATGTCATTGAGAATAATGGCACTGAAGTATCTACCCGAAGACCTAATTGAAAATACATCCAAAGACTTACAATTCAGACAGAGATGTTCCACAGTAGAAAGAACACACAAATAAACACACAGTCATGCACATACACTCACTTAAATCTAACAATGAATGCATCCTATGGCCTAATTACCCACATTTTTCACATTCACCTGAGAAAAATCTCTGAATGTCCACCTTTTTGAGCATTCATTCAGACCGTTTTGGAATTAAAATATGACTCACAACATAATAACCGGCCTTTACTTGTATAAAAACTCAGATGTCCTTCAAAATAATCATTAAAATTAATATATTTTTGGCCAGTCGTCCTCACACACATCCACCTCTCACCGAAAGTGACTCATCTGTCCAACAAAACAACACTGAATGAAGAAACATTATTAAATAATAAAAATGGCCATGTCTCAGCTAGTTTTTGTATATGCTGCTTTGTGTGTGATGTTTGAGTGTGTGTATGTCTGAGCATTCAGTGCTGCTTTTCTAAACTCCCTACATCATTTCATATAAGATTTCCTGAACCGTACAAAAGGCGACTTTCAGTTGGAGCATGTGGACTGTGCCAGACTGTCTTATTATGTGGCTTATCAATTCTTAAACACACCGACCTACCTTCAGACTACCAAACACCCACAAACAAACCCTCGCATAAAAATCCTATTAAACCAGTTAATAGAAGTTCGTAATCACAAAGTCTTTATACGAGGAACACGTATTCACCTACTTGTGAGCATGACCCAAATGCCAGGCAGGTTCATCTTGGGGACCCACATCCTAAGACAAATGAGCCTATTCCGTCATAGCTGCAAATTCAGCAGCAACTTCAACTACTTCACTTAAAGTGGGACTTCAAACTCCACTGAATTCAATTCAAATGTTGGTTTTACTTCTGGAGGTCAAAAAGTATAACACTTTCAGTGCAAAAAAAAAAAAAGCCTCTGGAGGTAGAGAAAGGACAGGGGTTGAGCGAGTTAGAAGGATAGAATAAAAAAGAGAGAGCCATACGGAGAGTGACTGTGATGGAGCGGCGAATGAAAGGGAGGAGATAATGATTGAGAGTGAAAGCCAGAGAGAGATAGAGGAGAGAAGAAAGAGGAACGTAGGGTGGGGGAAAACAAATCTAATTCCTTGCAGGATTGCTGGTGTCAAACGTGCTTATTTTTGTTTCATGGACGTCCTCCCATGTAACTTTCCACTCTCGCTCTTTTGGTTCTTGCTCTCTGACTGAACTCTGTTAAATGTTGTATTTCTACTAAATTCCATTCTACGTAGAATGTAAAACACCAAACATTTGGCAAAACAATCATAACTTCTTTACCTCCAGTCTGAGTATTGATTATCGCTTACTCTAAGGTGGAATTAAAATTAAATGAATTAAGGCATTATAAACATACATAAAAGCACAACGCATAAACAAAATATGCTCTGTACATAATTTGCAAGGTGCAATGGTTAAGTGAAGCTAAGTCTTTTCATAGACCTCCTTTAGTCCTTCCGCTGTTCATCCATCTTCCAGTTTTCAGGGGATAACGTTTATTTTTCAGATCAGATATCTAGAAAGATTTGAGGAGTTCTAACATTATGAGCACATTGCATTTTCAAGTTCTGGGCCATTTCTTCTCTGGGAGGGGGAAAAAATAATATTGACTTGTGCATTTCTTATTGCAAAACTCACAGTTACGTACATATTAAATTATCATCGATTGTTATATTCTGTAAAAGTGTGCTTGCTGTAAGTTCTGGCCATTCCAAGAAATTTTGCCTTTTATTCAGAGCTTTATTTTCAGGTATAACAAGTCCCAAAACAAAACATTAAACTTTAATATATATATATACTTTTTCAGAAGTGATTTCCTAGATAATTACCTAAATATAAATGACCTCTTAATATCAATGACCTCTGTTAAGAACCTAAATTGTGAGCTACTGAAAACCACCAGATTTCTTTAACTGCTCAATTTAAATATCACTGACTTAATAAAATTAGTGATATATATTAGAGGTCTTAATAACTCACAATTTTGAGGAATGCTTCATCTTTTTTCTCTCTTTGGAACAGCCACTAGGAAATTTAGTCAAAAATCAATCACCGCTCAACACTCAGGAACATCACTCCTACTGTCATGCATGCTGGTGGCACCATCATGCTCTGGGTTGCTTTCAGCAGGAGTGACTGGAAAAATTGTTGTCATCCAGGGCAGTATGGCTGAAGTCTAACTAGAGATAGCAAAAACATGAACTATGAGGAATTTAATAAAATGGTTAGCATTCTGAAATGATTTGTGTGTGACTCAAGTCAATACCAAAACAGTTATATATATTACACTCATCATGAATGTGGTAAATGTTAAGTGTTAGTCAAAACAAACCTTGCAATTATCTCAGATATCAAACATAACTCATTAGCCTTGGCTCATGTTGGTGTGCTCATTATAAATATCTCAGCGTACTGCCTGAAAAAATATTTTAAACATCTTAGTAAAAAAAAAAAGAAAACTGATATATGCCTTCTCTGAGTCCAGAAAAGTTTGGATACTGAACACTTTTGGACTCTAAAGTCACACTTAAAATGTCTGAATGGCATTACATTTGATGCAAAATATGAAACCAAGTGCCATCTGCAAATAAATGTACTTAAAATGGCATAAGCTGTTTTTTTTCTTTTTTGTAAACTAACCATCTTCACATTTCTGAGCCATTTTCTGCAATTACATTTAACCATCTGGTGTTACAAATATTTTTGTGGATGTATGAAGTCATTTCCACTCAGATTCACACCTGTGTCCTTACAGAATTACCACTGGTGTAGTTCACCACATTAACTATAAACATTTTTGACATTCAGAAATTTTACAAGTATAAAATTTCCGTTGTTTTAAAACATAAACCTCTTTTTTTTAAAAATGTTTTTAATGAATGTTTTTAATTAATGTAATGTTATTAATTAAAAATGTTTTTAAATGTAAACCTTTTTAAACTATATATGGTTGTGATGTATCGGCTTGTATAATATTTATTCATTCATTCATTCATTCTCTGATCAGATATGTATGTGCATATGCATAATACATTCTATTGTATATATTATGCAGAATCTGTTATTTCCACATTCCACATTGTACATGGTCCCTTTCCAAAAATAAAAAATAAAAATAATAATAATAAAATAAATGAAAATAAAAGTATGCTATATTTCTTTCAAATAAATATCACTTGGATTTGATTCTTCACAAAGTCGTACAGGTACAATTTTTGTAAACTCTGTAATTCCAAGTGAAAGATTGAGATGAGTTCTATACACAATAACAAAGAAATTAAATTTGACAAATAAAACATTACATTTATATACTGTATATATGCCTGCTACATATCAAATTGCCACTGTGTGACCGCCATCCACTTATCAGCAAAAAGAAAACCTGTCACATATCTGTGTGGGAAATTTGGAAAAAAAAAAAAAAAGGAAGAATCTAAACCATATGCTCAATTCTCGGTGACACACAAAGAGCCAGAAAGTGATTTTCTTTTGCTATAAGTAGCTAACATTTTTCCTTCATACACTCAGTGTTCTGGCAGGCGGCCTGTTCCCCTGCCCCCATCCTTAGGGAAGAGCGTCTGTGTGTGTGTCTTTGTTTCAGCGTATAAAATTACATCCGCCTGACATGCATTCAGCCAAGCTCCAAACAGCACAGTGACTCATTACATCATCACCAGAAGAGCCAGAAGTTCAATCAAACGTCCAGATTCTTATGGCCTGTGAGTGAGCGCACAAACATGTGTTTTCTGTCAATTTGTGAAGTCAGCTATTAAGCGAACATGCGAGCCTGTGAGAGACACCAGCGGTGAGGGTAAAGCGACAAAGCTGCGTTCTCACCGACAGCTATTAAATCGCTTGAGATCGCAGGGCCTAGCTGTTGGTTTCTAGCAGGAACTGCTTTGGTCCTCATCTGCATAAAGCTGAGCTCTGTTCTTGCTGCACTGGCAACAGTCACTGCAGCCAGTATGTTGCAGGAAATCGCCAACTCTTATAGAAAATGAATATCTGATCATTTTGTTGTGCCATATCAAATAATCCATGGTCCAGTAAAATGACTAATCTTACCATTTCCATGAAATGTGAAGATGTGATTGGTTATTTCTCTCTACAGATGGTGACATATTCACAGGCTGGACCTAAATGTCAAGAAGTTGCTGACAGAGTCTGTTTGCCTCCAAACACTCAGAGTCAAAAGTGTCATGTTTATTCAAACCGAGCACATGCTTCACTCAAATTCTGTGGATTTCAGATTTCAAATTTCTGGATTTTATATAGTGGATTACTAATGGTCCAGACTTGCATGACTTCTCCCTCATGGATCAAAGTGTCGAGCAACCTAGAATATCCTTTCTTACATTTATAATAAACTAATAAATAGTTAGTTCATGACACCTTTACTGAGTCATCCCACATATACGGCCCCTAAGACAGACATTAACTCCATATTGGACCGAAAAGAAATACTGGTAAGTCTGACAAACTTCCCACGAAGAACCACACACACAGGACCTGATGTCCATAGATTGACCATTTAGGGCCAGATTTACTAACAGCTTGCGCCAGCGCAAACTGTCTTTTGTACTATCAGGATTTACTAAAGATGTGGAGAGAAGAATTAGCGCTGAAAAGGCATGGACGGTTATTTTTGGTCCTGACCTTATTGAATATGCATTTGTAGGAGTTTTTCTTTCAGACACAAAATTTATGGGAGGAGAGTGTTAAAATGAATCACTCAACGTGATTTACTAATATTTCGCTTGCCAAATTACTGGTATTTGCGCCATTATTTAGCACCAAAAAAAGCATGTCTTAAAGCAGGTGGTAATTTGCACTGCTCTTGGTAGACTGTGCTGGTCATTATGGAAATGATCTGTCTGCACCTGTGTTCTTTAATGTGCGCATTGTTAGTAAATCACCCGCAGAATTTTCCCCGCACATCAACGCTTTTATGGAATTGCGCTCTAACGCTAATTTGCCCTGTTTAGTAAATCCGGCCCTTAGTATTTACGCAACATATTATAAGAAAAAAATAGAGGTAAATATGTTAATGTTTATTATTGTAGATTCATCATTGTTCTCATGTAGGTTTAACTGGACTTCTTTTGGGCTTGACATTTTCAGGTTGTCTCAGGGTTTCACAACAAGTCAAGAAGGTTAGATGCATCCGAAGGGCATTGAGTTTGAGACGGAGCACAGATGTCAATATAACAGAGAAATCAGACTGAGTGGATGTTCCAGTGGAGTATGCAAGGATGTGTGTGCACTCACATGTGAGTGGCTGTGTTGCACATGAAATGCAGCTACACTATTCAAGGATAGGAAACTTTCAGTAGGTAGAGCTGGGACTTTAAATCAGCCAGTGGGAATGGATTCTTCTGGTCAGGTCAGACAATTTCACTAGTGAACTTTATGAATTATTTATATGGTATGTAATATTTATATGACGTCTTCAGTGGCTAATATAGACAACTGGAGAGTGGGTGGCTGATATACATGGTATGTAATATTCATATGGTTTTTAAAAAAACATCCAGATGGGTAAATAGATGGAGAAATGGGTAGAATATTACTCCAGGCTACACTCCAAAACTGTCACCACTGAATGCTCATCATGCGACAACTGGACACAGAACCGGGAGCCATGATTAGACCAGCTGCTTGAAACTCCACTACATTGTTATCATTGACTTGAATAAAGAGGGGCTCTTTTAGATGCTTCAGAAGGCAGGTGGTCTCCTAGACTGTACAGAATAATCAAGCTCTTCCAAAAGAACATGAAGGATAAGCTTTTTAGTTGCTTGTTAGAAACTCTGAATGCTAGAACACCTGCAGCGACCAAACGCAAGGGTCTGTCTGGATTCCAGGCCTTCCTCATAATGGAAGAGTCTGAAATACACACCAGCAGAGTTTCTCTACAAGCTTTTATAACTCAGATAACAAGAACCAGAACCCTAGGGTGCTTATCAGGAGCTGCTTTCTGCCACCGCCAGCTGCAAGAGGTAACGACTACATCCTTCTAAGTACCCAATGGACTGGCTTGTAAGACACTGGCTTGACCATCTTCAAGAAGAAAAAATCACTATGTTGTCCATTAGATTACATATCACGAAAAACTTTTGCCACATGGATGAAATCCACAAACATCCATTATTGCACAACATACCACATTGTTTGGAAAACTTACTGCTGAGACCAAGACAGCAGTGTATAATGTGTCTTTAGTACACCATCTAACTAAACATCACCCTAGTATGTAGTGTCCTGACAGTTTGCATGAATAAAATGAATATTTAATGTTATGCTGTAAATATATAAAAATATGTATGTGGTGAATTTCTTTTTTTTTTAATAAAGTTACCGAGTCTTACCTTAAATGATGTTTCAGTCTCTTGCTGTGCTGTTCTGTGAGAGATCCAGTGTGCTGTCACTCTCTGTCCTCTGTCTTCCACTGAAAAGAAAGAGATACACTGAGATGATGGGAGGGAATAAATGTTTACTGACATTTATGCTTCACTTTTAGTGTTATTGACATATAAGAGTGTCCATTGTTAAGAAAACATGTGACACGTTCTTAGAAATGTACTCTTTTTATTAATCTCGATTCCATATTGATTTCAACAAATTTTAAGTTTAATTTTAATGACTCTAAAAAGTCATGTGGTACAACCATCAAGAAAAAAAAAGGTACAAAGAGAGCTCTCTGACCCTCCCATAGACAGCAAGGTTCCTAACATGATCAAGGCTCAGAAACATATGCAACGTATGTACGCGGATACGTTGTTTACGTTCAGATCAATGTGTAAACAACGAATCTGCGTACATACGTTGCATCTGTTGTATGTGATGTGATACTCTCCAAAATGGTGCTATTGGATGACGCAGAGGAGACGAATTGTTGAATAAAGTCGTTATTTTTGTTTTCTTTGAGCACAAAACGTATTCTCGTAGCTTCATAAAAATATGGTTGAACCACTGATGTCACATGGAGCTCTCAGAGAGCTCTCGGAATTCATAAAAATATCTTAATTTGTGTTCCGAAGATGAACGAAGGTCTTACAGGTTTGGAAAGACATGAGGGTGAGTAATTAACGACAGATTTTAAATTAAAAAAAAAAAAATTAAGTAACACAACTGTTTTTCTTGAGCACCAAATCAGCATACTAGAATGATTTATGATGGTTTATATTACTGGTGCAATCAATGGCTGCTAATAAATTAGGATTTAGTTGGAAAAAATATTAGGGATGCACCGAAATGAAAATTCTTGGCCGAAGCCGAAGCCGAACAAAATGAAACACTGGGCCGAAGGCCGAATACCGAACATGGTTTTTCGCATTTTTTTCCCCGTAGGCCTATTTTGCCATTTTTTTCACCATTGCATAAATTAAATAGCCAAAATGTGCTTTTTACTGTTTTGTC
>JAFVLL020033557.1:0-12558 GCA_021397915.2 Tor tambroides | reverse complement strand
CATGGAAGCGACTTTAGGCCGATACTCCTGAGACATTAGGATTCCATGCTGATCTGAAACCGACATCGGGCAGATTAATGTGTGCTGTCTGGGTTGTTGGCTCTTACAATAGGTGTTTCTTTATGAAGGAAAAACAGAAAATATACAACTGCTTTTAATAACACCCCAAAGAAGGAGAAAATACAAAACACCATCCCCATGACTTCTGTATAGGAAAGGAATTCAACCACTTTTAAGACACATTTGTCTTTGCCTTCATTTGACCAGTATTCCAAATCACAAGGAAAACAGTCATTAGAATCTGTGAAGAAATTTCATGAATTAATGAACATAGATATATAGATAGATAGATAGATAGATAGATAGATAGATAGATAGATAGAAAGAAAGAAAGAAAGAAAGAGAAAGAAAGAATCATTCACTTACCAATGGTTAGCATTACAGTTTATTTGTATTTACACTTAGTCATATGTTCATGAGAGTTAAACAACATGTGCTGTTTTACCTGTTTCATTGTTTATTTCTCCTTCTCCACATGGAATGCAGTCATAACAGCAGACAGGTCGTCCTTTTTGCACAGCCTTCCTAGTACCTGGAGGGCAGCTCTCACTGCACACGGACACAGGCAACTATGAGGCAATAATTTGTCATATAAAAATGATGATTTGAATTGTTAAATTAACTGCTCGTCTTCATGTATATACAGTATATCATTGCTTTCATACATATTTCATCATATCCAACTTACTGACTATTCTTTAGTCATCATCCTTTTCATATTTCAAAAGTTATTTGACATGCCCTCAATAATTTTTCACTAAACAATATTAATGTACCTGCCCACTGTTCCCTGCCCATATCATGTGTTCCTGAATGACTTGAAGACACTGTTCAGAAGGCAGTGAGCTGTCATAGACACCCACATGCTTAAACTGCAAACTGCCATCCTCAGCAGGCTGCCAGTTAATAAGGTCATATCTTGCTGCTGGATCACCACTTGAATCAAAGAAGATTTCTTCACCGGTTTTGACAGTGAATCTCACATCCTTCATATACTCCAACACCTGACAGGAAAGATTGCAAACATAATTAGTTTCAGTATGCTATTCTACTTCTTTATTTTTATTTTTTTTCTCTTCATACCTTTTGTGGTGTGGGACATTCTCCTTTGGTGCTGATGGTGGAGGATCTAAAGTCCTTTAAAAAATTGTGTAGTGTGTGTGCAATAGCATACACTGCAGTGTACACTTTATTTGCTATCCGTAGCTCTGAAACATCAGTATACTCATTTTGCAGCTCTGCCAGTTTCTCTGAGCCAGTACAGGCACCACTACTGTTGCTCCTGAAAGAGCACTGAAAAACTGTTTCCCAGAATTCTTTTAAAAGTTCATTTTTTGGTTCTTGATCAGGGTGCACATTCACTAGGAACTCTCACAGGCCCATAAGTTTAGCATTTGCTATTGCAAAACCCACAGCTCCAGAGAGGAAACTGTATTGTTTTGTTTCTGCAAATGTTCGATAAGTGATCCAGGACTCACTGCCAACCCACTGTATCCCTGTCATGTTGTGTTGCGCAATTACATTTAAGAGGGGAACAAAATCTCCCACTGCAACAAAAACCAGCACCACCCTGGCGGTGCCCTTCTTTATCACCTCTAGTGTCTTCAGAAATTGCTCTTTTGGATCGGTGCTTAATATAGCCTCTGAGTATTCAATGCAAATCCCCTCTTGTTTTGCAGCTTCCTCAAAAGCTGCAATACCATTATTACCATAGTCTCCACGACTCCTGACCGTCCCAACCCAGGTCCAGCCAAAGTGCTTTACAAGCTGAGCCAGCGCTCTGCTTTGGTAATAATCACTGGGAATTGTTCTGAAGAAGGATGGATACCTTTTTCTATTACTCAGGCATGCACATGTGGCAAAATGACTGATCTACAAGAAAAATAACCACTGTATATCATTACTGTACAAATAGCATTATTTTCATAAACATTACAAATGCTACAATCTAAACATTGCTTTCTTGATTGCTTTTTTTCTTTTTAATTCAAAGCATTTGTAATTGGTCCATCCTCCAGTGCTTCATCATACACTGATTCAACATGACAACAAGGAGCAGATAAGAGTTCTTACAACAGGAATGCTTAAAGGACCAACTACAGAAGCCAGTGCTATGGTGGGAGAGGAGTTTGATTCTCCAACAATGGCATGAACAGCTGGTGGTCTAGAGCAGGACATATCACTCAAAATCTCTTCATAACCGTTCATCAAAGACATGCCTGACAGAACAGTTTGAGCTATAGAGCTACAGGAATCATATATCTTATAGCCCAAAGAAACACCAGGTAACAGCTGTGTGTTGTTATTAATCTCCTCCATGGCAAAAATCAGTGTCTGAGCATACTTAAACCCACGTAAGCTATTGAAGCTGTAGAAGTAGAACATCAGTTGTGTGTGTTATAGTCTGCAAAGTATCATCAGATTTTTTTTTTTCATTGAGTTATTTCCATACAGACCTGCCACATGTTGTTGGTTTTGGTTTTGAAGTGAAAGGCTGGATCTTCAGCAAAGCACTTTTGTGAAATGAGAAAATCGCCCCAATGTTGATGTCTTTTTGTGCAGAAAGTAGAGGAAGGGCAGACTGACCAAGCAGTCTGCAGATTTCTGCTGATGAAGGCACACAGACCCAATATGCCAACAAAAGCAGTTGCAGCAGGGACACAGTCTTCTTTGCCATGCCAATATGTATTGAGGGCAGGAACATCTGAGTCAGAACAGATATTGCTGCCCTTTATTGTTTCTCCAAATGCCCATTGGGGTTGGCACATTGAATTCCTAACTGTGGTTTGCTTTATGATGTTTGTACTGAATTTCTAGTAATACCCTAAAAGTTTGGAGATGGAGTGGTTCCAAATCCCAGCTGCTACCCAGACAATAGCACACAAATCGAATCCAATGGGTAGCACAATAAGTACAATGATTAATAGTATGGAACTATTATATGAAATTATTGAATTAAATGTACATATTTCTTTTCTGCCATTTTTGACAATGTGACAATGTGTCACCTATTTTGACTAATTAAATACCTATATCTATGGAACTTCCAAACTCAAGAAAGGCTGACAGTCAGATAAAATGATATTCAAAAGATGCACACCAAATTGCATACAATTCTGCATATGAAAAACCTCAGCATATCTTTACAAGAATTTGATTAAAATGGAATTTAATTAGCAATGATCGGCTTATTAAATACCTATTTAGCACTTTATTCCCACTATTAAATAATAGGCATTTTACTTCTAATAGTATATTTTACTTACTTTCCATTCCACTCTCCCAGTTACTAGCATGGTTTCTTTTGTATTTTTGTCAGACTTAAACAGAAATTGGGGAACATAGTTTGTTGGCTGTTGGCACTTTAGTGTAAACTTACACTCCAATGAAGATATTATACTCTTGTGTAATTTGCTGACACAGATCTAATGTCAAGTCAAATCATTTTGATTTATATAGTGCTTTAAACAATACAGATGTAGCGGACTTACAGTGATCCAAAGATCTGTGCCAATGGTTGTCTAGTCAATGATGTCTTCACAGGGGTTCTGTCTCTATGGCCTGTCTAGTTGGCATGGTCTCTGCTGACATACAGGGCTGACTTCAATGGTACATGACATTAGTTAATCATGTATAATGCAGGCAAAGCAAAATCAAATCTTTCTAGTCAAAGTGTAGTCTTTACCAGTGTGGTGTGGTGTTGTACCTAATGGTGCTACTGTGAGAATAGTAGTTATATGCTTAATTTATTGATCCCATTTACATGTTGCACTGTGGGACTGAAGCCATTCATTCATTCAAGTTATATGAAGCAACTGAGTGAAACAAAATGAACTGTAAACCAGCATGTGGTCAGGACAGCCTGTTTTACTATTTATGTTTAATCATTTTGAAAACATTTTTATCCAAATGGTATTTAAAAATCTGAAATATGGCAATCAGTTTATGAAAAGAGTGAAAAATGTGTTACAAGTTTTACGTTTAAGAGACACACCAGAGGAGAAGTGAAATGCAGAAGAGTAAAAACAAGATTTATTTTAATCTAATCTGTAATAAGAAGTGACTTTTTCTATAGTTGCAGATGTTGACATGCCAACAGTGCCAAACTAGACACATATGCTTTATCTAAATGGGTCTGTTTCTGACTAGAGGCAAGCATAATGCTTAATGTAATTAACTTTTTCAAAATTTCTTAAAGTGAGACTACAGTACATAGAGTCAGGTCAAGTCACTCTAATTTATATAGCTTTTTACAATGCAGATTGTTTAAAAGCAAGTGAAAGAGGAGCATGAATAATGCAAACTTCTTAAGATATGGTACAAATTCAAATTCTGTAAAGCATTCTGTAAAGCTGTAAAGCAGTTAAATTTGATTACTCTATAAAGCAGCTCTGAAGAAGACAATATTGTCATCATCCAGCTAATTTTGGTTCAAGTGTTGTTCTCATCCAGTAGTGTCAGTGCAGTCAAATCAATAATATCACTTAATATTAAGTAGGGGTGTAACGGTACACAAACATGACGGTTTGGTACGTTCCTTGGTTTTGACGTCACTGTTCGATATGTTTTCGGTACAGCAGGAGGAAAAAATACTAAACATATTTATATTTTTTAATTAAACAATGTTTTTACTGAACAAATTCCTCTTTCTTTAAATGAATTCAATTAGAATTTAAATTTTCTTTAAATCTACCTCATAAAGTAAAATAATAATAATAATAATAATAATAAAAATCTATAAAAATCTACCTCTGCTCTAAACTACTGTTTAGGGAGCCCTTTTACATTAGGCCTACTATAAGGTTACAGTTAACAACAGAGCCCAAACTTAAATTTAATTGCTATTTTTATTTTTAACTATAATAATCAAATAATAATAATAATAATAATAAAAATAATAAAATAATAATGTATGCAAACATGTAAATTGCACTCAATTCAGTTTTTAATTTAACTTCTAAATTATACAATTTCTATTTGATGTTGAAATATAATCATTTAGCCTACACAGTGGCTGTCATAATTTGTTTCATAAAAGATTTATTTAAATATAGCCTACAATAATAATTAAGACATCACTAACAGGTAAAATACAATATAATGATGTATATACTGTAGTCTCTATTTTCTCTGGACTTCATTTCTCTGGTGAACTGATGAGCTGTAGACACTGATGACTTTCCTGAGGTAAATGAAATGCTACGTGACATTTTGTTTACAAGCCATTTTAATCACATCTTGTGCGATTACCACTGATTGTGGTAACCACTGATTGTGCGATTACATGAGGTATGAGATGTTCACTCATGTTTATTTTACACTAAAACTGGCAGTAACAAGGAAGGGGTGATCACGCTCACTCGCGCTCCACGCTGCCGTCAGAACTGCAGCATTTACACCGTGATCTGTCACACCACATCAAAGAGAGCCAAAACGGCATTTATTGTCTGAATTTCTTGATAAATGGAATGACTTGTTCGGTACACGTGCACACTGAACAGAAAGACCCGTACCGAGAATTTACCAAGAATATGTGTACCGTTACACCCCTAATGTTAAGGTGTTTTAAACCTTTAAGCCCTGAAGGCATTTTTGCCTCCCTGAAGGTGCTGAATGACATACACAAAAATAATGACTCATAACTCCAAGACTGTAGCAAGGAGATTGAGTCAAAAGGTTGGTATTATTTGATAGAAAACTTTCTGTACTTTCAGAAGACTTTCAAAACTTTCTGTACTTTTTTTTTTTTTTTCATTTGGACATTTTCCTGCTGAGAAATAGCTGATAAAAGTGTAAGACTAATTTGTGTGCTCAAGGGAAATTTTACATATCTGTTTTATTTGAAATTCAATATCTCAGGATAGAAAAAAGGTAGGAGGGGGAAAAAATGTGATGTTCCCCAACATGTTAGCTGTATGTGTTTCAGATTTTGTGGTGATAGCATAAAGTATCCAAAAGTTACAGCATTTTGGAACAAAAGAGACCTTTTTGTTTAGCCCTTGACTCCCTGAAGGCATTGTAAAGACTGTTGTTTTCTGAGTGACATACAC
Organism: Tor tambroides; assembly: GCA_021397915.2. Taxonomy (NCBI): domain Eukaryota; kingdom Metazoa; phylum Chordata; class Actinopteri; order Cypriniformes; family Cyprinidae; genus Tor; species Tor tambroides. Next base: position 6,448 of record JAFVLL020033557.1, on the reverse strand, counting down.
AAAAATAATGACTCATAACTCCAAAACCGTAGCAAGGAGAGTCAAAAGGTAGGTAACGTTTGATAGAAATCTTTCTATATTTTTAGAAAAAAAAAAAATCTTATATGATCTTAAATCTTATATCTTTCTTATATGACATTCAATTTCTCATAAAGCAAATGAGATAGGAGAAAAATAAATAAATAAAATTGGTGATGTTCCCCAACATGTTACCTGTATGTGAATTAAATTTTGTGGTGATACTATGAAGAAATCAAAAGTTACAGTATTTCGAACCAAGGAAGCCTTTTTCTTAGCTCTTGATAGTTTTGAAATGATTATTTTGAATTTGAAGTAATGCCTCACTCAAGTTTAGTCAAAGCCCCAGACAGTTATACTTGTTTTATTCTACTCTGTGAGACCTTTCAAATGCCATATGACACATGACTATCTGAGCTGCATAATGTTCCCTATCTGTCAGTCATTTTGTGACGACATAGGGGAACCCTAATCATCTCTGCCTTTAAGAGAAAACGCCAATGAAATTTGGCTAGTGGATTTTGCATACCTGAGCCACTCCCCGTGCATACGGGTATAAGTAGGCGACAGGTGCATCCACTCATTCATATTTTTGCTTCGAAGCTGAATCGATGACTAGTGCTGATCTCCACAAAGATGCCGTTCCGTCCGTGTTCTCTTGGGTGCGGTTGTTACCTGTCCTCTGTTGATGGTCATGAGCATTGTCTTCAGTGTCTGGGGGGCTTTCGTCCTCCGAGGATGAAGATTTGGCGGGGCTGCCCCCCTCAGGTGTTGTGGCTGCTGCCCAGTCCCGAGCCCTTGCGGCTGGATGATTGGTTTCTCTGCACGGGGTGCGGCTCACAACCGTGTTCTGCTCTGGTTCCTTTCTTCCCGGAGGTGCATGAGGAGTTGAAGAAGTTGTGGATGGCCCCTTTTTCGGCCAGAAGCCGCTCGCCTCCTTCCTCCGTCCTCACTACCCTCGATGGTGGGGGGCCAGGGGGTACGTTCACATTCCCCAGGTGGAGAGAGCAATTGTGGTGCACCTGTGCCCGCAAAATGCCACCACCTGGAGGAATTGTCCGCGCTTCTCATCCAAAGCCTATAAGCTGGCGGCCGCTCTGGCGGCCAAGGCTTACAGTGCTGTGGGCCAAGCCGCCTCTGCTCTGCATGCCATGGCGATCCTCCAGGTACATCAAGCCAAGGCACTAAAACAACTGCACGAGGGTAGTACCAACCCGGGGTTGATGCAGGAGCTGCGCACGGCGATTGTCTTGCGTCACCCTCTGGGTGACGAAAGTCATGGCACGTTCCCTTGGGAAGGCGATGTCCACACTAGTGTGCTTTCTTGACGCTCCCATCTCCCAGGCTGGGCTGTCGGCGACACTGTCGAGGACTTTGCCCAGCAGTTCTCGGCAGCACGGCAGAAGACAGAGGCCATTCAGCACATCCTGCCCCGGCATGAGGCTCCAGCCACCGCTCTGCCGCGGGCTAAGCCCCAGTCTGCTCGTTGCTGTGGGCGCCCTCCTGCATCCTCCAGAGCTGCTCCGCCCCGTGCTGAAGCAACACCTAGGCCGGCATGTCGAGCCTCTCGCAGGAGTGCAGCGCCCCCCGTGTCCCAGCCGCCCCCCAAGTCGTCTAAGAAGACGACAAAACGGGCCTAATTTGCGCTGCCCAACCCGTCCCGTTGGCTCATTCGCACAATCCGACACGGCTATGCGATTCAGTTTGCTAGGCGACCTCCCAAGTTCTGCGGCGTTCTTGAGACTTCGGTGGCAGTTTGAGACACTCCTGTCTTGCGTGAGGAGATTGCTGTCCTCCTGGCAAAGGATGCAATCGAGCTGGTCCCTCTTTCCGAGATGAAGCAGGGGTTTTACAGCCCTTACGTCATCGTACCCAAGAAAGGCGGTGGCCTTTGGGCAGTCCTGGATCTGCAAGTCTTGAATCGGGCCCTGCACAAGCTTCCGTTCAAGATGTTCACGCAGAAGCACATCATTAAATGCATCCAACCCCAGGATTGGTTTGCAGCGATCGACCTGAAGGACGCTTACTTTCATGTCTCGATTCTCCCTCGACACAGGCTGTTCCTACGGTTTGCGTTTGAGGGTCGGGCATGGCAGTACAGGGTCCTCCCCTTCGGGCTCTCCCTGTCCCCCCGTGTCTTTACGAAGGTCGCGGAGGGCGCCCTTGCCCCGTTATGGGAAGTGGGCATCAGGATCCTCAACTATCTCGACGACTGGCTCATTTTGGCCCGGTCGCGAGAACAGTTGTGCGATCACAGGGACCTGTTGCTCCGGCACCTCAGCCAGTTGGGGCTTTGGGTCAACTAGGAAAAGAGAAAAGAAAACTGGGAAATGAGCAAGCTCTCCCCTGTGCAGAGTTAGACTTGGTGAGCATTACGTGCCGTCTAACCGATGAGCGTGCCCAGAGGAACGGAGCCTGAGTTCCTTCAGTGGCAGAACAATGGTACCCCTGAAACAATTTTAGGCCTAGGGCGTATGGCATCTGCAGCCGCAGTCACGCTGCTCGGGTTACTTTATATGAGACCACTTCAGCACTGGTTGCACTCCCGAGTCCTGAGGTGGGCATGGCGCTGCGGGGCACATTGGGTGACCATCATGCCGATGTGTAGCCTCTCATTCAGCCCCTTGTCGGACCTTGCTTTCCTAGAGGCCGGGTTGTCCTGGGGTGCATGTTGGTCCGCACGGACAACACTGCGGCTGTTTCTTACATCAACCGGCAGGGAGGTCTACGATCACGTCGCATGTCACAGCTCGCCCGCCATCTCCTCCTCTGGAGTCAGACGCGGCTCAAGTCGCTGCGTGCCGTCCACATCCCGGGGGAGCTCAATCGTGCAGCCGACGCGCTCTCACGACAGCTCACGTTCCCCGGAGAATGGCAACTCCATCCCGAGACAATCCGGCTGATCTGGAGTCGATTCGGGGAAGCCCAGGTAGACCTGTTTGCTTCCCACGAGTCCTCCCACTGCCAGCTGTATTACTCCCTGACCGAGGCCCCCCTCGGCACGGACGCACTGGCACACAGCTGGCCTCGGGCTCTTCGCAAGTATGCATTTCCCCCAGTGAGCCTTCTCACACAGACACTGTGCAAGGTCAGGGAGGATATGGAACAGGTCCTGCTGGTTGCACCTTACTGGCCCACCTGGACCTGGTTTTCGGAATTCATGCTCCTCGCAACAGCCCCTCCCTGGCGCATCCCCCTGAGAGAGGAGGTCCTCGGCACCATTTGGCACCCGTGTCCAGATCTTTGGAACCTCCATGTGTTGCTCCTGGAAAGGATGCAGCGGACTTACGTGATCTGCCACCAGTGGTGGTTAACATGATCACTCAGGCTATAGCTCACTGTACGAGGCAAGCCTATGCTTTGAAGTGGAGTCTGTTCTTGAACTGGTGTTCTTCTCACCGAGAAGACCCCCAAAGATGCCAAATTAGTGTTGTGCTTTCTTTTCTGCAGGAGAGGTTGGAGCGTAGGCTGTCACCCTCCACCTTGAAGGTGGATGTGGCTGCTATTGCAGCACATCACAATGCAGTGGATGGCCGGTCCCAAGGTAAGCATGACCTGATCGTTAGGTTGCTGAGGGGTGCCAGGAGGTTAAATCCTCCTAGGTCACCCCTGGTGCCCTCCTGGGATCTCTCTGTTTTCCAGGCTGGACTTCAGTGGCGTCCCTTTGAGCCGCGGGATTCAGTTGAGCATAAGTTCCTGTCTGCTAAGACAGTACTCCTGACTGCGCTCACTTACATCAAGAGGGTCAGGGACCTCCAAGCATTTTCGGTGAGCAAAGAGTGCCTTGTGTTCGGGCCGGCCTACTCTCATGTTGTCCTGAGACCCCGGCCTGGATACGTGCCCAAGGTTCCCACCACTCCCTTCTGAGATCAGGTGGTGAACTTGCAAGTGCTGCCCTCGGAGGAGGCAGACCCAGCCTTGGCGTTGCTGTGTCCAGTGTCCCGTAAGAGCATTGCACATATATGTGGACCGCACTCAGAGCTTCCGGAGTAGGAGTGTTGCCTCCTCCTATGCGTTGGCGCACGGCGCCTCTCTAGCAGACATCTGTAGAGCTGCAGGCTGGGTGACACCGAACACCTTCGTAAGATTTTACGGTCTCCTCGTTGAGCCAGTTTCTTCCCATGTGTTGGGTAACAGGTAATTGGCGGGAAGAGCTGGCCGGTGTCACGCTTGCTGCGCCATTCCCCCTCACTCAGTGATGCGAGCACCTTTTTTCCTCCTCCAGTAAGTTCCCCCTGACGGAGAACCCTGGTTGAGTATCCTCCAGCACTCCCAGCAGTCAGACTGGGCGGAGCAGTATCAGATACTGACGCCAGCCCCAGTATCAGTGTTAGCATTCTTGGAGTCCCAGTCAGCCCCTGTACTGGGCTAGGTGTCCATAGGGCTTGATTCCCTGCGGGCGATCCTATATGTGTATTCTTCCACAGTAAGGTTTCCCTCTCGGTGAACCCGTGTCTTCCCTTTGACAGGTCAGTCTGTCAGTCTCTGCTGGCAGTCGTTCCATCCCTACTCTCAGGTAGGACATGCCTCAGAGACACATTCCATGTGTAGTACTGCCCCAGGCCTGGGTCAGTCCATATTAGTGTCTCCACATGTTACCTCCCTACAGGTTGGATGTGACCTCCGTAGCGCTCTTCTCCAGAAGGCTCGCTTCCCCATCGTTACTGCCAAGCTGTAAACAACAAACAGGAAAGACGTGAAGGACCTTTCATGCAGGTCGAAATCCCTTCTCTTAAGAAAAGATTTTCAGTGGTAGGAACAGCGGCATGGCTATTTCCAGCAGCGATGTACTCATCTTTGTTTCCTGCGGGTGCCAAGGTCAGCAAGTTTGCGCTGGGTCGGTGGGAAGGTTACGACCTTTGCGTAGCATTTGTATGACTTCCTGCGGCTTGCCAACATTTGCAGCGCCACAGGGCCGTGATGGTGTTCGGATTGTGGCGCTTTCCATGGACCCCTGTGTCATCACGACATAACTCGTAGTGACTGACAGATAGGGAACCTCTTGATTACGTACATACCCCTCGTTCCCTGATGGAGGGAACAGAGATGTTATGTCCCCATGCCACAACCTCAAACTGTCGCTGATACCGCGACACGTTCTCAGCTCCTCAGCGTAAAACCTGAATGAGTGGATGCACCTGTCTCCTACTTATACCCATATGCACGGGGAGTGGCTCAGGTATGCAAAATCCTCTAGCCAAATTTCATTGGTGTTTTCTCTTAAAGTCAGAGATTATTGGGGCTCTCAAGTAAATCCCCTATGTCGTCACGACATAATGTCTCCGTTCCCTCTATCAGGGAATGAGGGTTATGTACGTAACTGAGACATTTCTGACATATTAGAGTACAAAACATTTTATAAATTATGAATAATTTTTTTTGTCTATTTATCAGCAAATAACTCAGCACTACTTAAGAGTTAATCAAAGTGGATTGTAAAACCACATACATTGTAAAGATCAGACTCTAAGCTTTCAAATGACACCTATTGAGTGTTGATCAAGGCAGTGGTTTTGAAAATTATGATTATTATATTTTTCTTGGCTAGAAGGCACCTGCCGGTGGTACACGCAGGTTTAGTGGGACTACTCAGCACTTGTTAAGAATTGATCAAAATGGTTGGATGCATTCGAAAACTTAAAAAAACATAAAACAGTCAGAAACTTCCTGGGTTTTACATTGTATTTGTCAAGTGTTCAATACAGCTTGCCAACTGATTTATTCGATTCATGGGTTTAGGTATTGTTTACACGAAAGACGCAATGGATTGTTTTGATTTTGGACTCATTTCAATTGTGAGAATCTGCTGTAAATAATGATGTCATTTCCCACAATCGGAGCATGTTTCATGAAATGACAAGCGTAAAAACCATGTGAAAGTTATAACATATGCGCCTTTGGGGTTTTATGTGTTATAACTCGATGAGGAATACCTTTAGATCTAATTAATGGATTATGGTGAGTTTGGGCTTTTTTCAATCTGGAAAATTTTCTGAAAATAACGATGTGCCATTTTTTAAGATCTATGCATGTTTGGTGAAGTTACGAGCTAAAATGCCACAGGACTGCAACCTCTGATTTTTTTGCTAAACTACATATCATCTTCTTTTTTATGTGTTATAGCTCTATGACTAATATCTTTAGATCCAAGTGAAGTTTGAGCTCTTTTCAATCGGTAGAATTTTCTGCAAATATTGGCGTGCAATTTTCTATGATATATCAAGTCGAGCTTTATTGTCATTCCGCTACATGTGTGGACATACAGCGAAACGAAATGTCGTGTCTCGCAGGACCACAGTGCTACAGAAATACATTTAGTCATTTTACATTTAGTTATTTTGCAGACGCTTTTATCCAAAGCGACTTACAATTGGGGAATACATAAAGCGATTCATCCTAAAGAGGCAGACAGGAAGTGCTCATAATACCA
>JAFVLL020033555.1:0-10128 GCA_021397915.2 Tor tambroides | reverse complement strand
AATTTTTTTTTTTTTTTTTTTTTTTTTTTTTTTTTTTTTTTTTTTTTTTTTTTTACATTAAATAAAACTTTTTGAGGTGGTAAAACACGTATTGATTTGCATATGTTAACTTCAAATTGTTTAGAGAGAAGTACCACAGATTTGTTTTTACACAAGACAGTTTGATGTTTTATGTAAAAATCTTGCTGACATTATAAGTAGACCCCAGTGAACATGATAAAATAAAATACAGTTCATGACCCCTTTAACTGATCAAACATGAAGACTATAAACACACAACCATGATATATGGTTTATCTGTGTTCTTCAAGCAATCTCAGATATTTTCACAAGAATGAAGTGCATTTATAATGCATTGCTGATCAACATAGCATGTATTACAGTTCAATGCTATAAATTATACCATGGTCTGTCCGAATACTCGATTCTGATTGGCTGGCAGGTATGCATTAAAACCGTTTAATGCACAGGTAGTTCCAAGTCAGTTTAATCACCGTTCCAAATTAATGTGCTGCTTTAATTGATGCACACTAACCCACACACACACACACACACACAAATTGTCAACCTGCCCCACTACTTTTATTAATAAAATAGCCTAGATACTAGATCGCTACATTATATTCCTCAGCAACGAGGTGGAAAAATCACTGTTTTTTAAGTAACACAGCTTCATTGTTTGTAGAGAGATGCACAGACGCAGGTATGCTCACACAACTGCATCTTTCTCTCTCTCTCGATCGATAATTAATTCAATATAATTCATTCAAATAAATGTGAACTTACCGCACTATTTCAGAAAGCAGCCTGTTAGAGACACACATTATATATTGTTTTCTACAGGCTTTGGAAATAAATCTTAAATCCCAAATAATTTTCTTATTACATTCTAGAGCTAAAGTTCACAGTCCAAGCGTTTAGGAGATTTTGATGCGTCCACATGTAAAGCCATTGGATTATGAGCCACTGTACACTGACATACAGTTTATATGAAAACATGCAAATCATTTTTATTATGGCTTTAATTGGGAATTTCATTATCTGGTTACAATCAGATCCATTTTTTACATACAGAGAACTATATGAATGTAGCAAATTTAATAAAAGTAGCAACAAAGTGCCAACGAAAGCATACGCTTTATTAGAGGCTATTAGACAATATTTAGATTAATTTGCAGTATTTACATTCAGGGTTTTTTTTACAGAAACAATGAAATACAACTTATTTACAATAAATGGCATTCGTTATTTTGTCATTCAGTGAATGACGTTCACATATTTACAAGTTTGATTAAAGTGAATGTTTTTGGAGCCACTTAAAGTCCATCATGATGAAGAATGACATTTAATTACCTTCATCACAATCACATAAGAAATACTGAGATATGACAGAGTGTCTGTAGGTATAAATGATTAAATAATGCAGAAATCATCGGCTGATTCTGACTGCTTTTTTGTTTATGTTTTCAGTAACCAAATATGTTTCACATCCGTGTGTGGATTTTAGTGAGCTGCTTTATGAAATGACCATGCAAATGTCTGAATCCACAGGCATTTGTACATTCATCCTGAAGTTGTAAGTTTGTTTTCTAAATAAGGTTCAGTGTTGCTTGAGTTGCTCTGACACACACATGATCACACATGGATTATTAGAATGCTCAATAAATCTTACAACAGTCATATCAGTTCATTTCGGAGATTTGAAAGCACAATTTAATACCTTTGTGTTGCTTTTGAGTTTGATTTTGGTGAAAATACAGTTTTCGCTGTGTGTTTTCAACTGTACAGATCAGTTTAAGAAATCAGTCTAAGAAAGTCTGAGACAAAGAAAGCCTTCTGTCTTAATTATGCTAGTTATAAATATTTTCCACAGCATTAATGCTGGATTGAGCGATGGTTGTGTTGGAGATGGCGCTTTCTGGATCATCTGAGAAATTACTCGTGATGTCATTGCGAATGTGGTAGTAATACAGGAAGAGGAAAAACCCTGAAAAAAAGATCAGAGAAACTTATTTCAAATATTTCAGATACATTTCAGATATGATTAAAGTCAGTTGCATGACTTAAACTGTGACTGAAAATAATCAAACTTTTGGTCAAATGAATCATATAACTCCCATTAAAACAAAAAAAATTACTTAAAAACAAACAAACAAAAAAAAACAATAATGCATTAATTCAAATAATGTGATTAAAACTGTAGGAAAAATAGAAGTATTCTACTAAACCAAATATACTGATGCATGTGATTGTTTCTCACCCTGAAACGAGTTCAACACAGTGAATATGTAATATGAGGGAATGAGCATCGGTCCATAACTGAAGAACGCCACAGACCACGTCAGACCGAAGAGCAGGAACAAACTCAACACCATCATCAGCTGCTTTCTGAACGTCTTTCTCTTGCCATCAGTCACTCTTAAGCGTCTGGCATGAACGACCTTAGTGACGATCACGATGAAGATGAAAACTAAAGCATAATAGCTGATGTTAACTATGTAGTGAATATAAAAATTTGAAATCCAGCACCTGTAATGAAAGAGAATGTAATAAAAAGACAATCGGTAGATGTTAATAAATTCATGCATTTGCAACATCAGAACAACTTACATTGTTGTGATTTCTCCAGATGTCGTGTTTAGGATGACTGCTTCATATCCTCCTGCAGAAACGATAACTAGGACAACTGGAGCCGGACACACTGAAAACACACAGAAACAGTGGTTATTATAGTTAAAAAACTAAACCTAAATCCATAAAAAAAAAAATTAAAAAAAACTTAACTACTTCACTAAAAAATACTTATTTCATTTCAGCTAGTTCCCAAAGCAACATTTTCCACTGCTAAAATAACTAAAACTAAAATAAAAATTTCTAAAAAAAAAATATAGACATTTACAAATAACAATAACAAAAATATTAAAACTTAAAACAAATACTAAAACTTTAAAATGAAAACAAAATATAAAAATAAAATTGACATTCTCGTAAAGAGTAGGGGTGTATCCTTGCTATCCTGGCCAAATTCCCTCCATTGGCCTTTGTCAGTCATGGCCTCTTAATAATCTCTCTCTCCTCTCCACCTATAGCTGGTGTGTGGAGAGCGCACCGGCGCCGTTGTACTGTGGATGCTGCACTCTTGTGGTTGTTGAGGAGAAATCCCCTCATATGATTGTAAAGTGCTTTTATTCATTCAAAACCACCTTAAGAGTAGTTGATATGACTTGTGTGGAATATATTTTCTTTTTTAGGGAGAACTTACAATTGGAATAGATGGTTTGAAACAGTTTTATTTTCTTAATCTGTGTTTCCTTCCTACATTCTCAGAAAAAAAGATACAAAAGCTGTCACTGGGGTGGTACCCTTTCATTGGGTACACTTTTGTACCTTATTTACCCCTAAAGTGTGCATATTATTACCTAAATTGTATTTATTTTAAAAAGTACTGCCCCAGTGACACCTTTTGTTGAATTTCTTTCTGAGAGTGTATAACTCACCCCAGCCCAACACGGTGATCTTCCTCATGTAGTTTGTGATGGTGACGTTCTGTCTGATGAGCCATAAGTACATATGAAGAGCTTGAATGAAGAACCAGGTGAATGAGGCCAGCATGGAGTAATGCAGGAGCAGCGCTATGAAGACGCACGCAGCGTTGTCTTGTGTGTTAGCCACGCTCTCGTTTGACAAAAATGAGACATTCAGTAGACACAAAGCCACAAACATGTTCATCAAGATCTTCGTGGCCTGATTTGATTCGCCTTTCCTTTTAAAACACAAAAATAATTGTTCTTGTAACATGAAATTTCATACTTTAGAGCTTTGATCTCATCACTTGAAGCATGTTTTACATGAAAATACAGTTTTACATGAAAATACAGTTTCAGTATTTCTACTGTAAAATTACAAGTTTAATTCAATGTGTTACTTGGTGCTGCTTTGTAATTATTTGTGAAATTTACTAGCAATTTCTGAATAAAAATTATTTCTTAGTGTAGTATTAGTGATTAATGATTACTAGACAATACTAAGATACTATACCGTAGCAGGAAATGCATGAATAAAGCAATGGACATAAAAGATATGGAGATGCCGCAGCCGATAGAAGTGATAAAAGTCAGTGATTCCTGATGCGGCACTGTGATTTTTATTTTCGGCAGAGACTGAAGGATTGGAGAAAACACAACAAAACACAGATCAACTGGAGGATTTTCAAAACCACATCTTACCAAGTTTTAAATGCGTATATTTGTCTATTTTGTTTGCTTTTATGTGCTCACTAGCATGTAAACGCAGACTAAAACACTCTAATATTGAATTAATGGGATTTTTAAATGAAACATGAATGATGAAAGTGTAAGTTCTTCTCTGAGAAGCTTCTCACCATCAGCACTGAAAAGAACGTCAGATGTGAGCAGGAGCACTTTATGGTGTTGTTGTCGATTGTTTCTGTCTCACAGCCGAGTGTCGTCCAATTAAGTTCTCCTTCAAAGAAAAAATAACTAATAATATTTCTATAAAATAAACTGGGTTTGTTGACAGAAACTGATTAATACAGTCATAAATGAATGCAGGGCTGGGCGATAAAACAATAATGATAATGATCACAATATATTTTTTCCTCAACACGTGTTCGATAAATGTTCAATAATGTTTATGCATGAAAAGTGATTTGATGGCTCCACATGGACCAATTATCAGCTCAGCTCAAACAGTGCAGCGCAAGCAAATGCATTTACTCGCTGATCAGTCTCAATCACACAACCAGCGATGTGAGATCCAGCAAGAAGCGAACACAAATGTGTCAGTGACTTAAGTTTAAAGCAGATGAAACAGCACTGATGTTCTCAATAGCACTGACAAACATGAGAAACAATGTGCCATGAACTATCCCGTTAAGAGATTTCCATGAATTTACCGCTGATTTACTGTAGTAACACTAACTGCACCATGGTATTGTGGTAGAAATGTGGGATATATGGAACTGTATATTAATGTAGACATGTATTACATGTCTTAAAGGAGCAATAGTTAAGCAATATCATTTGTGTATTTGTATTTATACCAAATGTATTTAGGCTAATATGCAAATATTGTAGAAACCTTATTGTTACATTTTGTTACAGTGAGGTGCTATGTGTGGTTTTACCTTTGATTATCATGATCTAATTGTGTGATACTATAGATGATCAATGGTCAATTTTAATAAAAGAGTCCTAATTCTAACAGGCATGAATATTTCAATTTTACCCTATAAATATGAGGTTGTTTTAACATATGTTACTGTTTTTGTTACTAAAAATAAATTTACATCTGCCATCAAAGTCAGAGAACACAAACCTGTTTCATGATTTGAAACAATATCATCTATTACACCATGCCAAAACTAAGAAATTAATTTCTGTATTAAGATATTTTAAGTAAAAAAGACTGAAGAAGGATTTTACTTAAGTTTACTCATATTTTGATGTAGAAAAAAACTACTGTCTTGTTTCTACAACTTTCAATCAGGAGAAGAAATCTGTCTTCAGTTTGAAAGGAACACAGATTTGACATTTATCGTGATAATTATTAATATTGACAAATATGAAAAATTGTTGTTGTTTTTTTTTTTGTTTTTTTTTGGGGGGGGGGCATATTGCTCAGCCCTAAATGAATGTACCTTTGCCATCCCAAGAACTGCAGGATGCCTTACTGACCTGAAAGAACACATTTATTTTTATTTTGTTTTCACAATGTCTGGTCATTATCACAAAAAAAAAAAAAAAAAGTTCTGCAATGAAACCTTCACTACCTTATCATTATTTGTAAAGAACATGTCAATTTTGTCAGTAAGGTTAGCAATATTGGCCCTCATTGTTATTCCATAAACCTCGTTGTTTAAAACAGTCTGATTTTTAGTTCCATCCTAAATCAGAAACAAAGAGAGCAATCCTGAATCAATTATAAATATGTGTGAATGTAACTGTTCAAAAACATTTGTCCAAAAGTAGAATATTTTAAGAATCTTTCCATACAAAACTTAAAAGTAAAAAAAAAAAAAAAAAAAAAAATCATAGAAGCATACAGTACCTTGTTTCCTATGTTTTTGAACCGTAGAACTCCAACAAACGCAATTCCATTGTTTTCCAGACGTGATTTATCAAAAGCTTCCTTGGAAATCTTTATAAACCAGGAACAGTTTGTAATCGGGTCACTTTGGCTTTCAACAACCTGTGAAAAGAAGGATTACCATGATAATTGAAGAATCATATCAATCATGTCATGCTTTAAAGCATCTCGGCCCTTAGGTTTACCGTAGCATGATTTGAAGAGTAGCATATGTTGATGTCTTTGGTTTCTGTGTTCTTGGCTTGTACATGAAGAAGACCAACAACTTCCCCCATGACAATTGCTGCATTGGTTTTATTGCCTTTTTCCATCTCTTCCATCTTAGACTCCAGATTGTCCAAGGCTTCTCTGTAAAATGGATTGAATCACTTGGTATTCTAGTATTCTTTCAAGTCTGGTTTTAGACTTGAAATCCATTGGTAACTGCACACTTACGATGCTTTTGAGGGATCAGTATATCCATGAGTTGTCATATGTAATGTTAAATTGGTTGTTGGATTGTGCGTTGTCTTGTGTGATGTAAAACTAATAGCTTCTTCGGGAGTTGCCATATGTGAAGAGAAACTTGTTCGCTCAGGAGTTGATGTATATGATGTGAAACTTGTAGTTGACTCTGAAGTTGTCGTATGTGATGTGAAACTGGTACTTGAATTGTGAGTTGTTGTATGTGATGTGAAACTTGTAGTTGGGTTAGGATTTGTCGTATGTGATATGAAACTTGTAGCTGGTTTGTGAGTTGTAAGTGATGTGAAATTTGTAGTTTGCTCGGTAGTTTTATGAGATGTGAAACTTGTAGGTGCATTGTGAGTTGTCGTATGTGTAGTGAAAATGGCAGTTGAATTGTGAGTTGTATGTGATGTGAAATTTGTTGTTGGATTTTGAGTTGTCATATGTGTAGTGAAAATGGTATCTGGATTATGAGTTGTATATGATGTGAAACTGGTAGTTGGCTTGAGAGTTGTCATATGTGATTTGGAACTGGTAGCTGTCTCTGGAGTTGTCGTAGGTGATGTGAAACTTATAGTTGGATTGTCACTTGTCATTTGTGATATGAAACTTGCACTTGGCTCGGGAGTTGTCATATGTGATGTGAAATTTGTAATTAGCTCAGAAAATGTTGAATGTGATGTGGAACTTGTAATTGGCTCATGAATTGTCGTATGTGATGTGAAACTTGTAGTTGGATTGTGAGTTGTTGTATGAGATGTGAAACTTGTATTTGGCTCAGGTGTTGTCATATTTAATGTGAAACTGGCAGCTGGCTCGAGAGTTGTCGTATGTGATGTAAAACTCGCAGTCGACTCTGGAGATGGTGTATGTGATATTAAACTTTTACCTGGATCGTGAGTTATTGTATGAGATGTGAAACTTGTAGGTGGATTGTGAGTTGTCCTATGTGATATGAAACTGGTAGTTGGCGCAGGAGTTGTTGTATGTAATGTAAAACTTGTTGGTTTGGGATTTGTCGTATGTGAAGTGAAACTTGTAGTTGGTTCAGGAGTTGTTGTATGTGATATGAAACTGGTAGTTGTCTCAGGTGTCATTATATGTGATGTGAAAATTATAGTTGGATTGTCAGTTGTCATTTGTGATATGAAACTTGAAATTGGTTCGGGAGTTGTCATATGTGATGTGAAACTTGTAGTTGGATTGTGAGTTGTTGTATGAGATGTGAAACTTGAAATTGGCTCGGGTGTTGTCGTATATGATGGGAAACTGGCAGCTGGCTCGAGAGTTGTCGTATGTGAGGTGAGGCTTGAAATTGGCTCAGGATTTGATGTATATGATGTGAAGCTGATAGTTAGCTCAGGAGTTGATGTATGTAATGCTAAAGTTGTTGTTGGCTCGGGAGTTGTCATTTGTGATGTGAAACTTGTTGCTGGATTGTGAGCTGTCGTATGTGATGTGAAACTTGTAACTGGCTCAGAAAATGTTGTATGTGATGTGGAACTTGTAATTAGCTCACTCATTGTCGTAAGTGATGTGAAACTTGTAGTTGGATTGTGAGTAGTCGTATGTGATGTAAAACTTTTAGTTGGCTCTGGAGTTGTCGTATGTGATGTGAAACTGATAGTTGGCTCAGGAGTTGATGTATGTAATGTTAAAACTGTTTTTGGATTGAGTGTTATCGTATGTGATGTGAAACTGGTAGTTGGCTCTAGAGTTGTTGTATGTGATGTGAAACTTGTAGCTGGATTGTGAGTTGTATGTGACATGAAACTTGTATTTGGCTCAGGAGTTGTCATATTTGATGTGAAACTAGTAGTTGGCTTGGGAGTTGTTGTATGTGATGTGAAACTTGTTGCTGGATTGTGAGTTGTCGTATGTGATGTGAAACTTGTAGCTGGATTGTGAGTTGTCATATGTGGCATGAAATTTGCAGTTGGATTGTGAGTTGTCGTATGTGACGAGAAACTTGTAGTTGGCTCTGGAATTGTTGTATGTGATGGGAAACTGGCTGCTGGCTCAAAAGTTGTCGTATGTGATGTGAAACTGATAGTTGGCTCAGGAGTTGATGTATGTAATGTTAAAACTGTTTTTGGATCGGGTGTTGTTGTATGTGATGTGACACTGGAAGTTGGCTTAGGGGTTGTCATTTGTAATGTGAAACTTCTAGTTGGATTGTAATTTGCATGTGATGTGAAACTTGTAGTTGCATTGTGAGTTGTCGTATGTGATGTGAAACTTGTACCTGGATTGTGAGTTGTTGTATGTGATGTGAAACTTGTAGCTGTTTCTGGAGTTGTCATATGTGATGTGAAACTAGCAGTTGGCTCTGGAATTGTCGTATGTGATGTGAAACTTATAGTTGGCTCATGAGTTGTCATATTTGATGTGAAACTGGAAGTTGGCTCTGGAATTGTCGTATGTGGTGGGAAACTGGCAGCTGGCTCAAGAGTTGTCGTATGTGATGTGAAACTGATAGTTGTCTCAGGAGTTGATGTATGTAATGTTAAAACTGTGTTTGGATCGGGTGTTGTTGTATGCGATGTGAAACTGGAAGTTGGCTTGGGGGTTGTCATATGTGATGTAATACTCACAGTTGGCTCTGCAGTTGTTGAATGTAATGTGAAACTTGTAGCTGGATTGTGAGTTGTCAGATATGACATTAAACTTGCAGTTGGATTGTGAGTTGTCGTATGTGACGTGAAATTTTTAGTTGGCTCAGGAGTTGTCATATTTGATGTGAAACTGATAGTTGGCTTAGGATTTGTCAAATGTGATGTGGAACTTGTAATTAGCTCATGAATTGTTGGATTGTGAGTTGTATGTAATGTAAAACTCACAGTTGGCTCTGGAATTGTTGCATGTGGTGTGAAACTTGTAGTTGGCTCGTGAATTGTCATATTTGATGTGAAACTGGAATTTGGATTAAGAGTTGTCATATGTGATGTGAAACTGGTAGTTGGTTCGGCAGTTGTCGTATGTGATGTGAAATTTGGTGTTGGCTTGGAAGTGTTTGTATGTGATGTGAAACTTGTAGCTGTATTGTGAGTTGTCATATGTGATGTGAAACTTGTATTTGGCACTGGAGTTGTCATATTTGATATAAAACTGGTAGTTAGATTGTGAGTTTTCGTATATGATGTGAAACTTGTAATTGGCTCAGAAATTGTTGTATGTGATGTGGAACTTGTAATTAGCTCACGAATTGTCGCAAGTGATGTGAAACTGGAAGCTGGATTCTCAATTGTCGTGTGTGATGTGAAGCTTGTGGTTGGCTCAGGAGTTGTATATGATGGGAAAATGGCAGCTGGCTCAAGAGTTGTTGTATGTGATGTGAAATTGATAGTTGGCTCAGAAGTTGACGTATGTAATGTTAAACTGGTTGTTGGTTCGGGTGTTGTCATAGTATGTGATGTGAAACTGGTAGTTGGTTTGTGAGTTGTATGTGATGTAATACTCGCAGTTGGCTCTGGAATTGTTGTTTGTGATATGAGACTTATAGTTGGCTCGTGAGTTGTCATATTTGATGTGAAACTGGAAGTTGCATTGTGAGTTGTCGTATGTGATGTAAAA
>JAFVLL020033554.1:0-16219 GCA_021397915.2 Tor tambroides | reverse complement strand
CTAACAAGATCCCCCCACCCCCCATTTATGAAAGGTGTAAAGCTTTGAGACTTTCTGGGCATACTTTTAAATATTATCTCACATTTATGTAAATGATTGTTGGAATAAAGTGGTTCTGATGAGGGCTTTCATATGAGTTTTGACACTTGGTTTTATATAACAGTGGTTCTCAACTGGTTTTTACTTCAGGCGACACAGATTTTAATAGAACAGGCTCAAAAATATGCAAAATTAGTAACATGACAGATAGGCAAGAAAATCTTGTAAATGCATAAACAGCAGCTGTTTATTTATGATTTACCAACCTAACATATGGAATAAATATACGATGTGTAATACCAACATAATACTACTACTATTAATAGCAATAATAGTAACAGTAATAATTCTGATAATAATGATTGATTTAATTCTTATTTTAGATTTAAAATTTTATATTATTTATATTTAATGAATTTTATACTTTATGAATTATGAATTGGTGTTTATGAATACTAATAAAATATAGTTCTTAAATTATGATGGGTGTGTGTTATTATGCAATAATGATTTGAATGATTTGATACAAATATTTTTGATTTACTTCAAATTTACTTTTAATCTATATGTATATATTAGCATTAAATATACACTAAATACATATTTTATATTAGTATAAATGAAAAAAAAAAAAGATTTTTTTTTCATTTTCCAATTATATAGCTGCATTTTATTATTTTCATTTACCAATTTTTCCTATCAAAACCGACCTGTGACTCATTTTTGCAGTGCAGCCCACCAGCTGTGAACCCCTGCAAAACTTGTCAGCTCTCACTTACTTTCAAGTCCCCTAACAAGTCTGCATACCCCGCCAGCGTGATTCACCGTTCCTTCACAACAATGGCGAACACTTTTACAGACTTCCACAAAGAGTAAGCCGTCTTAATTACTCCAGCAATTGACAGCCACCTGTCAGGCAAGAAAATTGACATGTACTTTGAGTCAAAGACTATTATTACATATCTTTCATCTCTCGTCATTCCCACCCGACCGCGCTAGAGATGTTTAATCGTCTTCTTTTTAGCAGCTAGAGGCAAGCCGTCTGAGCGACCGTAGGAATGTTTTAATGAGCTTATCTGAGTCAGGAGGCAGATGGCGTTAAGATGCTTGATGCTTTACGGGAAAAGGCCTTGCTAATGGATGGAAGCGGCGTGTCTTGCAGGAGATGAGGCAAAAAGGTGAGTCATTAGTTGGGTCGCAGCCAGTCAGGTTTTTCCCATCCCTGGAGTTTAGAATTACAGATGACGGAGCGAGAGGTAAACAGGTTGTCTGCCCTACCGCGGATTCAGGGAGCTAAAAAGTAGCGAGGATTCGCATCCGCCGCATGAACAAGCTATGAGCCCATTAGCTCAGCGGTGCTGGATAGAGGTGATGCATCTCACAGGCGGTGAGGTGTACATTAAATATCACGGAGGTCACAGCTCATTCAACCTCTGAAAGCCGCTGCATCCGTTTTGGGAATTAATAGAGTTCAAATCTGAGGACTGGTGCAGGTTGTTTAGTACCCTAAAAAGACACTTGAGGTAAAAAGACTTCAAGTGTAAATGAGGCGCCGTGATGACAGAAGGTAGGAGATGATTAATGACTTGATGCTATATAAAACTGAACATTAGAAATGATCTAGTGGATGTGAGTTGAGGTGTTCGTACAGACAATGTCAGCTCGAATTGATTCCCCATCTCTGTTCCTACTGTATCCATCATAAAAGAGGCTAAAAAAGGTACTTTAATGACTATGAACACTGTACAACACGTGTGCACTACAAATACTTTGTGATCCTCCACCTGATCTGCAGAGGACAGCTGCTTGGAAGGACGGAGAAGAAAGACCAAGGTGCTGAAGGACATGCTGTCTTGCCTACTGTTCATGGGCAAGAAGAAAATAGAAAAAGGAAAAGAGAAGATGGTGAGTGTGTGTGGGAATTTTGCCAGCTAGTGGACATACCAATAAGTGCAGCTTGCTTTTGGATGGCAGAAAAAACAGTATGGATGAAAAATCCCTTACATTGACTTATAGGCTTACATTAAACGAGTTTTGACTTGCAGTAACCACCCAGAGCACCCTAGCAGCCAAATAAATAAAAATACACTACAATACAATACTGTCAGAACACCTTAGCAACTGCCCAAAACACCATTAGGGTCATTCCATGTCAACTCAACCAGAGGTCCCCGGCTGAAATTTTTGATTTTGCTAATATTTTTTCTTTAGAAAGATAGACATGTATAGGGATCAAAGAAAAAAATATTAAATGTCATGGATGAATATTTACTGAGTAATCCACTATTTTGTAGAGGGGAGTCAAAATGGCAGTTTTCACCTGAGATTCAGAGTCAAATTACAGGGGGTAAAAATGACTTGAAAAAGATGGCAGCATCATAATGTTACTTTTATACAGAGATTGGTTGGTCTGTTAGTAAAATCTGTTGACTTTAGCAATCTTTGTTGCATGCCAATGGTGACCATTCAAAAATGGGGAAACAGCATTTTTCTTAATGCCTTAATTCTTCTCAATTTTCTTAATTAATCTTAATGCCCTTTTAGATGTTGGGTCTTAACAAACTTTCTATTTGACATCTTTATTTTTAAGGCCCTATATGGTTTGGTTCCAGAGATATTGGAATTTTAATATGGCTCCAGGAGTAAATTGTTAAAATGTACACATTTTCAGTGGTCAAAAATGAGTTATAGGCACGTCTTGAGTTATAGGCACGCAAACTTTGGAAAAAGAATATTTATGACACTCAGACAGGTATGTTCAATGCAGTTGTCCTGACAGAAGGAAACAAGATACATCTCTAGTTTCAAAATTATTTGTTCTTCAGACATTCCTCTTTAAAAGAAAAGTAGTATCATATTTTTGCAAACTGACCCACATTTGGTTTTTGACCACTAAAAATGTGTACATTTTAAGGATTTACTCCTGGAGCTATATTAAAATTCCAATATCTCTGGAACCAAACCATATAGGGCCTTAAAAGTAAAGCTGCCATAAAGTTTGTTAAGACCCAATTTCTAAAAAGGCATTAAGATATCTTTAATACTTTTTGAGTTATAGGCATGCAAACTTTGGAGAAAAAAATTAAAAAGTGCTGTTTCCCCATTTTTTAATGGTCACCATTGGCACATAATGCAACAAATATTGCTAAAGTCAATAGATTTCAGACCTACCAATCTCTGTGTAAAAGTAACATTATGATGCTGCCATCTTTCTGAAGTCATTTTTACTCCCCTGTAATTTGACTCTGAATCTCAGGTGAAAAATGCCATTTTGACCCCCTCTACAAAATAGTGGATTACTCAGTAAATATTTATCCATGACATTTAATATTTTGGCTTTCATCACTATACATGTCTATCTTTCTTCAGAAAAAATATTAGCAAAATCAAAAATTTGATTTTGATTTGATTTGGTTGATTTGACACGGAATGACCCCATAGTAACACACACACACACACACACACACATACATTCAGCTCATATTATATATTAGTTTAAAAAAAATATACATGTTGCATTGGCAACTGACTAAAGTTTAAGATAAAACACTAAAATTACTATAGAATTCCTAGAAAAACAAAATAAAAATTTAACATAAATATTTAACATAAATTTAACATACAGTGGTGGCCAAAATCATTAGAACACTAGTATTTTCATCAGCTAAAAATGGTTTTAAGTCAGTTATTTCTATCTTTTGCTGTAGTGTGTCAGTAGGAAATATGAGTTTACATTTCCAAACATTCATTTTGCCATTAATTGTAATACTCCGGTGAGATTTTTGTCCAACAACAGCCAGTGCTCCACACAGAGATCTGATCTCATCATCATCCAGTCTGTCTGGTATGACATGAAGAAACAGAACAAACTGAGACAGACTAAATCCAGAAGAACTGTGACAACGTCTCCAAGATGCTTCAAGAGACCAACCTGCAAATCTACCTGAACAACTATGCGCAAGTGCACCTAGGGCAAAAGCTGCTTTAAATGCAAAGGATGGTCACACCAAATGTTGATTTAATTTAGTTAATAAAAGTTAATAAGGAAATCTATTTATGACATTATTTTTGACAGCATCCTCAATTTTACATCATTTTTTCACAAGTGCCTAAAACCATACTGTAGCTTTGCAGGTAGGTCTCTTGAAGCATCTTGGAACCCATTCCCTGAATTCCAGATGTATGCTGCTGTCAGAGTTCACCAGCGCTCCATGTGTTCTTACTGAGTCATATTAGGCTGAATTAGTGAAGCTGTTATTCCTTACAGTTCTGTATGTGCTGACAAAATATGAAATCATGATTAATTATGCACAACAGTCCCTTCAGTGTGTGGTATGAATTCCAGACTGACTCAGTTCTTTGCCTGTGGCTCTGAATGCTGACATGTTTGCAGAAGCCGTCTGGGTCTGCAGCATTTTCCACTCATGAAAGTGCTTTCATTCACATGAACAAAAGAGGATGTGTGCGTGCTTCTGTGTGTGTGTGCGTGTGTGTGTGTGTGTGTGTGTGTGTGTGTGCTGTGCATCAACACTCCCACCAACTGGAGAACAGTTGAAAATAATTTGCTTGTCTTTCACCCAGATTCCTCTTTATATGTTGAACCAGTTATTATAAAGTATTTCTCTTTTTGAGTAAATCTTGTTTTATGTATGTCTATGAGATGAGCTATTTAACAATCCTTCTGGCTGAATCATTATCAAAAACTCGAGCATTAACTGTGTGGTATAATGAAGTTACACTAATTTATCTAACTTTCTAAAGTGACCTTGGGTTTTGGAAAAGTGCTGTTAAAATTATTATTATTATGTCATTAAGTAAATACAGATGAAAAGATATAGTACTTTATTAAATAAATTGAAACTATTATGTAAATTCTACATCTGGGCTCAATTCAGGGATGCAAAGTATAACTAAATATAAGTATCAGTCCTCAAGTATCAGTCCCAAAGTAAAAATATTTATTCATCAATTTGAATATTTCTTTTTTTAAGTACAAAATTAGGTACAATCTACATAACTTTATGATGCAGGTGTTCCCAGCATGTACCAAGATATGAATAATTAATAAGGTTGCATGGTTTCACAGTTTGACGGTTTTCATTTCACTGTTGTTGGTTCTGTCATATTTAGTAGCCTGTTGTTTTGTAATGTCTGGAGTTCATTTTCTATGTAAATTTATCAGCTTCTTTTCAAAAAGGTTTTCTGCGGTTCAGTCTTGTTTCTTAAAGCATTATTTATGTTGCATCACAGATTGGACTGCATGCATTCAGTCCTTCATATAACTGAGCTGCTTGAATGCATTAACGAAAGTCTACCACAACTGTTCGACAATCATATGAATATTGTTTATTTCAATGTTAACAAGTGCCATGGCATCATACTGGGGAGTAAAAGTTAATCTATACACTATTCTGTCAGCAGTCTAAATTAAATTGGATTTACTCATTCTCTTTATTCAATAATATGTTACAAATTTTTACTTAATTTACTGGAACTATTTTAACCCTTCTCCTGTGCTAAAAACCATTTACCTAATTTGGTGTTCCCACTCAAAAATAACTGGCCTTTTAACAATTACTTGATAATCTCTCAGTTAAATTAGCATGGGTTTTTTGTATTTATTTCAGAAACTGGTTGATCGTAGGCCTCAACGATCTGAATTTATGCACCTTCTTTCATTCTTTTTGAATAAAAAAAAAAGCATTTATTTGTGGATAACTTTGCCAGTGTTCACTCAAAAACTAAAGTGCATGAGCTCAAATCAATGAGATCAATCAGTTCCACAAAGAAATACAAAACGTGCTAACAGAAAGAAAAGAAGCTGATAAAAAAGATTGAATCCAATATTTGGTAATAATATAGCATAACGAGAAATGTATAAGTGATTTTTTTTGTAGGCCTGTCATTTTTGACTGTAAATGCCACTAGTGTAACAAGGTTGGAGTAAAAAAAAAAAAAAAAAATCCCCCAAAAAGTTTTTGTCCTTCGTAAATTTTAGTCCAATGTGACAGCATTTGGAGAAAAAGAAAATAGTTCCCATGTCAAAAGAACCAGAACACAGCATGAGGGCCAAAAAATGCATGAAAATTCTTTCTAAAGAAATTACAATAAATCTTACTTTTTAGTGGAAGGTGATTTGTCTTAGTGAGTAGAGGTTACTTTGAGATATTCAGTTATTGCCTTGCACATGTAAACATCACTTTAAATAAAGTTATGATTTTCATTTCTAGGAGCAGACAAACATTATTCTTAAAATACGAATACATTTAAAAGGAGACACCTGCACAATCCACGAATAAAGTTTGCTGGCAAAAAGCCTGCAACTCTGATCATCCGTGTTCGTGGTCTGACTCGTGACATTCTACTAAAGGCCGCTGCATTATCTATTAGGTTTTCTGCTGCTTTTTCTGCTTTGGTAGATATGCTTTGTTGCATTCTGTCCTTGGAGAAAAGAACAACAGACACTAGAAGCTGGCAGGTTGTAGCGTGTTGTTACAGTAATCGTGTTTTTAGCAGAGATTGTTGTTTTCAGTCCTTGGGGATGCCAGCATATTCCACTGCCGACTGAGAGAGCTCCATTTCAAAGTCCTCTGCTTCGCTTCAAGCACTTTTGTATGGAAATTGGACAGTATTTTCCCATCGAAAACCACGGGTCACCGCCTGCCTCACTTATCAGGAGACGCGGCCGTGAGAGTTTATAAAGTATTTCAAAGAGCCAACTAGTGCACTATCAAATGGAAATCTGAATCATTTGAAGGACAAAATGAGAACGACTGATGTGGTTCGATCATCTTTTATTAATATCTCAGATCTATAATGTAACACGTTCTTTGCGTTTGTTGTCAAAACTAAATGCTAGTCATGTTAAAGGGGTGCAAACACTTCTAAAAGCTTCCAGAGTTCTAGTTTCAAGAAAGTGAAGCCTTTTTTTTTTCTTGTTAGTTTCAGTACAAACGCTGACATGTTGGTACGTCTGCTTTGAAAATGAAGCGGTACGCTAAATAATAAGCCAGCGGATGACTGTGTAACTAAGCACAGCCTTCAGTCGAAGAGCTGTGAGTCAGACGCCGAGCAAGTGGGAGCCATCTTCTATATTCCTATTACAAATCACATCAAGAAGAGTTTGACACTGTCTTTATTGCCAATATGAGCTTTGGAACAAACCTGAAGTTGGAGACAAAGCATCTTGATTGAAAAAAGTCTTCCCAGTACCATTAATCAAAGCCTGCAGAATACTTTTGTATACTTTTTATTTGTCTCAGTCGCAGACAGTACGCCCACAGATCGCCCACGGTCTGTTTGCTGACCGTCTGATGCATATTGCAAACAATTCCAGTCAGCGATTTTTCAGTCAGAAAAGCTAGGATCTGATCGGCTGATTTTATGCCACTACCATTTTTCTTTAGTCTGCATTTACTCTAAAGTCTGGCTAGACGTAAAGCTGACTTTTCTAGGGCTGCCAAATTGAACTGATGTAATGTGTAGAGGAAATTAAAACAGGAATTACTGCTAATGACTGCTAATCTAATCATCGAAACTGGGAAATGTTCCAAAATAAAGAATCCCAAGTTTACCATCACTGCAGTATATTTGCTGTATGGGTTATCGGCTTACATTCATTAGCAAGCAATAGATACATACATACGTACATACTAGGGATGTGCATCTCCACAACTGAAGCCAATCTGATATGCATCTCGATGCATAGCCAACGATACGATATGTTAAATATACATATGAAGCAGCTAACAATGCGATGCAATTCACCCCTGATTCTGTTTTGATTCAACCATGCGATTCAATGCAGTGAGGGAAAAAAATACGATGCTGTGCAATTCAATATTGTATAGTTCGCTTTTATTTCTTCGGTTCAGACAGACAGCAAATCATAAATTAACTTAAGTGCCTTCTGACTCGACCTCTCGGTCTCTAACTTTTATGCCGATGCACCGATGCGAATCGGTGAATCTTACCATCCCTAATACATACATACATACATAAACAGAGTGATGGATGGACCATTTAGGGGTCTGTATAAGTTTGCAGAGCCTGTACTGAGAAATGGCCATCAGTGTTTGTTTAGAAAGTTATAAACTCCTTTAAACTTTGCAAAGAAACTTTGAGCATGAAGAAAATGTTAAATTCTATTTATATTTCTGATTACAAAGCCAATCAGATCTGTTCTGACTAAAGAGCGCAACAGTGGAGTTCCAGAAACAAAAAATCCCATGTATTTTCTCCATTAAGAAGCTGGTTTTAACAGTAGGTAGTCATTTATGAAATCATGAACCCCTTAAAACCTTCCAAATAAACTTTGAGCTTTGAAAATTGTAGATTTTTTTTTATATTTCTGGTTACAAAGCTAATTAGATCGGTCTAAAGAGCACAACAGTTAAAAATCCATTTATCCCATTTATTTTCTCCTTGGAGAAGTTGGTTTTTAACCGTAGGTATAGCAATAAGTGATGTAATTTCCAATACAGCTCAAAATGGGCTGTGCAGTTCATTTCTTCATTTATTTTCTCCATAAAGAAGTTGATTTTAACAGCAGGTGACAGTAAGTGGCATCATTTGCAATACTTCAAGGACATTGTAGTTCATATTGACTAGGCAATTTTTCAGTCAGTCAAATTAGGATCTGATTGGTTGACATTACATAACTTCCACGAGTATTGGGCACAGGTATTTATTTTTCTCAGTCTGCATTTACTCCAAGGTCTGACTAGATATGAAGCTGACTTTTCTAGGACTGCCAAACTGAAATGATGTAATATGTAGAGGAAATTAAAACAGGAATTATTCAACATTATTATTTTTTGATATTGCTCATCACTTGGAGGGTTTTATTTATTTATTTATTTATTTATTTGTTTGTCGACACCGCTAATCTGTTAAGATTTTGCCAAACACTGTAACTGGAAAATGTTCCTAAATAAAGCATCTCAAGTTTACCATATTTGCAGTATATTTGCTGTTGGGTTATTGCTTACATTCATTAGCTATAACAAACAAGCAAACAATAAATAAACAAACAAACAAACAATAAATAAATAAATAAATACAAACCATGGATGAGCCATTTAGGGGTTTGTAGCAGTTTGCAAAGCTTCTACAGGGAAATGACCATCAGTGTTTATTTAGAAAGTTGTAAACTTTGCAAAGAAACATTGAGCATGAAGAAAAAGCTATATTTTATTTATATTTCTGATTACAAAGCCAATCAGATCTGTTCTGACTAAAGAGTGCAACAGAGACAAGAATCCCATTCATTTTCTCAGTAGAGAAGCTGGTTTAACAGTAGGCAGTCATTGATGATGCCGTAAATCCCTTAAAAAGGAACTGATCATGAAGAAAATTTTACATTTTATTTATATTCCTGATTACAAAGCCAATAAGATTGGTCTAAAGAGCACAGGTATATGTTTCTAGGACTGCCAGATTTAACTGATGCGATATGTAGGGGAAATTAAAACAAGAATTATTCAACAAAATCATTTTGTGCAATATTTTTGATATTGCGCTATACTTGGAGGTTTTTATTTTCTGTCCTCACAGAGAACGGCTAATCAGTTAAGACTTGTAACATTGTAACTGGGAAATATTTAAAAAATAAAGCATCTCAAGTTTACTCTGTTTGCAGTATATTTGCTGTTGGGTTGTCAGCTTACATTCATTTGCTGTAACACAAATAAATAAACCTGCAAGCAAGGAAATAAATTTATTTTTAAAAAATACTGCTAAATAAATAATAAAATACTGAGAAAAAAACAAAACAAAACAGAACTTATAACTGAACTTAAACTTTCCAAAGAAACATTGAGCATGATGAAAATTGTATATTTTAGTTATATTTCTGATCACAAAGCCAGATCTTTCTAAAGAGCACAACATTTGTGTTCCAGAAATAAAAGCCCCATTTATTTTCTCCATAGAGAGGCTTTTTTTCAACAGCAGGTAACAGCAATGTAATGTCCAATATTGCCCAAAATGTGCTGTGTAGTTCATTTCTTCATAAAAGACATTAAGTACTCAGTCTTAAACTTTTTTGCTTTAAATCAAAGTCGTGAATATAATTCATATCGATTCATGACTTAGCCGTTTCAAACTCTTCTATATCTGTAATTAAAAGTTCTACTGAGAAAATGAATGAGAAAAACACCTACACAGAGGCTGTCCATGTCTGAGTACTGAGTCAGACTTTCCAACTTGTCACTTAAAATGGATAAATTATCCAAAAAACAGCATTTAAAATTGGACTTCCAAATTGGAAATGTTCACGCCGCAGGTGTATGATGTCATGCCAGCAATTCACTTTTAAGCACATAAAATGCATCACTGAGTCATTAAATCACAATAAAACCTGTTCTGCAAATGTCTGATAATCACATACTTGCAGAACACATGCCAGCATTGCCATTTTGTTTCTTAATATGTTATGTTCCAATCATCAGACAACAGAATGTTATATGGTCGAATGTCTGAGATATCAAGAAAGTACCGCATCCAAATTTCTACTGGAATGCAACATACAGGCCGACATTAGACTGCCAAAAACACTCACGGATGAGTTTCAGCTGTGCTTAAAGTGGAAGAGAGAACATGTGCTTGAGCATTTTCAACATTAGCAGGTTAATATCACACCCGTTAATATTAACAACGAACTTTTCCAAAGCCTTGCAAATGCCTTGGTTAATAACTGACCTGGTAGTAATCAAAGATTTCCACAGGACACCTAATCTAGCACAAGCAGAACATAATTTAGCCCAGTGTCTATTTGTTTTTGAAGCCCGTCTCATGGAGAGCTGGTGGGGACAGATCACATGAGAACCCATGGAACAATTAAAAGCCCCTGTGAACCAGGTCCACTCCCATTCTGCCCAAAGTTTTATACCAGATGTGCTTTTTGTGCCATGCATGGAAAATTGGCCCTCTAAGTTCTGACTCCATTGTAAATGTCTTTTGAGACATTTGCACATCCTGTAATCAATTGTAGGACACAAAGTAGCACAAATTAGCAACACATTTAGAAACCATGCATTCAAATATAGGTAAAAGCATGAATAAATTACCAGTAGCACTAAACTTGACAATAAATGATACTTTCAGTAATATGTTTAGTATTAGAAGAACTGACAAGGGTTTTGACCCAGATTCCAGCTGGCAGTTGTTGGTTGGGTGAAAATGACTTGTTATTTCAGGAGACACATGCAGCTATTCAGACCAAACAATGGAAACTGTACTAGTCTTGATTAAGGTTACCATCAAATTTCACCCTATTATGCGAAACCATGAAAAATGCAACCTGGAATCCAGACTGTGCTTAATACAGCTGGTCTGCATATTGTTAGAGAAAACAAATAACTCATTCTTCATTATGTTAATTGAACCTCTGGAGAAGGCCGTGTTAATGAGTACAAATTAATTTTTAATTTTAGAAGAAAGTCCAATCCAGTGACCAAAATTGAAAAAGTAAACGGAACATCCAAATGGAGTAATTATGTTGAGATAAAGTCAACACTAAATTAAAATTAATCTATTTACTTAAATTTAAATGCAGACATTCATCAAAGCATGTTATTTGAGAAAAAAAAAAAAAAGTTCCTCTTCTGTAATCTTTCTAGTTTATGTGATGACACATAAAGCAGGTCATGAAGACTATTGAATTTCACAGACTAGAAACATGAGCAATGAGGTCAAAAGCCTCAAAAATGAGTGGCGGTGATATACTCATTAACTTTACAACACATTAACTATTAAGCATTAACCAGCATTAAACTAACTAACATTAACTATTGATAAGATTTCAGAAAGCATACATTACCTTCACACAATGTCTAGAGATTCAGCCCTTAGCCCTCATGTTGTGTTCCAGTCATTTTAACCTGATTTTCTCTTTCCCGAAAATGCTGTGTTATCACACTGAACTAAAACTATACTCACACAGGGTATAACAACTTTAACTGAGGAGGAAAAAAAAAACGTACAAAAAAATTGCACGTAAATCTTGCTCTTTTTTTTAATTTCGAATATTTTTGAATATTGGATTCACTGGATTTAATCAACATGTTTTCTTTCAATTAGCACAGGTTTTCAAAAACAAATACAAATCCTGTGCTAACTGAAAGATAAAAACGCACAAAAGCATAAGAACCAGGAAATTCAGAAAGTAAATCAGGTATATTTTGGGGTCATGTTGATTTTTTACCAAACAAAAGTATACTGTGTTAAACTGATTATCTAATTCATACCTACTTTTCAATTCCTGCCAAATTTCTAGAGTATCAAGGGTGCTGTTGAGATATATTCATGCTGAAGAGAAGTGCAAAATCTTAAGCCCTTACTGCTCTCACTCGCCTCTCTTATTCATTAGACTGTAATTGGTTTTTCATTCTATATGATGGTTAATGTTAAGACTATGGGCTGCATAATTCCAGATGAGCTTTCCCTGTAGACTACAAAGTACGATTGGGTGAATTTATTGGACTATAATATACAGCGATCTCAAGCACACTTGAACAATACGAAATGCGCCATCAGCAGTTTTGAAAGCCAGAAGACAAGTCCTTAAATTTTACTAGAGAGAGTCAAAGGGAGTGTATACATTTATGGTGTCTTAACTCTTAATTAAGTAATTGTACTCTTTACTTAAGTAAATCAATTTAACCATTTGCTTAAGCCATGCTATAATTTAGGTTTACCCATAAAACCTGCTTTGCAAAGGCCCTCATTCAATAAACTTTTATTCATACTGAGGGCATCTTCTAGGCTTAATGAGTGCCAAATCAACACTAAACTTTACAAAGAAACCCAATGATGCAATTTAGGACCAAAAATTCCAAGATTTTCACTTAAATCCATGAAGTTCAGAACAATTTTTATGCATCCAATAAATGAAGTACACCATAGGTGTTCTTTTGGGGCCTCTTCAGTGTTGGGGGTAATGCGATTTACATAATCAGATTACTTTTTTCAAGTAACTAGTAAAGTAATGCATTACTTTGTAATTTACGAGAAAATATCTGAGTAACTGTTTCAAATAAGTAATATCAGTTACTTTTTTCCCCCATTCATGGACTGACAGCTCTCCTGTCCCCATGTTGAGAGAAATCGGTAGTAAGTGCAGAGGCCTTGTGTGTAAACATGATGCTTACTGTAGTTCTAGACTAAATGTGAACATACATTTATGCATCCCACTTGCACAAAAACAGATTCAGTATTCCTCAAAATTAATAAAAACAGTGAAAAACAAACACAGAATATTATGCAAACCTGTAATAATTAAATGTAAACACAATTTCTCATTTTATTAACCAATGTCTTTGCTGCTGACTTTTAATGATCCAATTCAACTAATAAGGAAAATTACTTTAGATCCTTCACTTTACTTTTTTCCTTCAGCCTGAGGCTTATTCATTTCACTTTTGTTGAGAAAGGGCTTTTGCATTTGCCAAAAATAGAACTTTTTTACATTAAAAACAAACAAGCAAGCTCAGGCCAGATGAGAAGGAGTAACGTAATGCATTACTTTCCATAAAAAGTAACTAAGTAATGCAATTAGTTACTTTTTTGAGGACTACACTCTTAAAAATAAAGGTTCCAAAAGCAGGTTTTCACAGCGATGCCATAGAAGAACCATTTTTGGTTCCCCGAAGAACCTTTCAGTGAACGGTTCTTAAAAGAGCCATTTTGAAGAATATTTTAGTAATCTAAAGAAACTTTTTCCACTGTAAAGAACCTTTTGTGGAATGAAAAGATTCCATGGATGGTAAAGGTTCTTTATGGAACCATTGCCAATAAGGAACCTTTACTTTTAAGAGTGTAACACTACATTTTAATGCATTTCCTTTAAAGGTAACTTTCCCCAACGCTGGGCCTCTTCATTTGTTTGTTTATATTTCAAAGTCTCTCAGTAATAAAAACCAACCAAACAGTGGTTCTTTCGTAATTCTAACTCTATATGTTGCTTTTCTCTTTACAAACCATAAAAATAATTGCAATGAGTGATATATTCCCAAAAAGAAGCACAGTGGCTTTCAGAATGAGGTAGCATTGCAAATATTATACTTTATTCAGAAAAGGTGATTCATTTGGAAGCTTCTTAAAAGAAAAGCTGTCAACAGTTATCCAATATCCACTGTTGGCTTCATCAAACTGGATGTGGACATCATAAACGAATCTCATTTGCACTTTGACATGGAACAAATGATGTGTATGTTGTGCATCAGACGCTACTTAACAATATATATATATATATATATATATATATATACATATATATAACCAACAACAAAAAAGCCAGAAGAGCCTTATTTGGGGTAGAGACCAGTGCACAATTATGTAATGTAGAAGCCATTTTCAGCCCAGGATATTTCTCTGGTCCTTGTCTGAACGGCAGGACAAAAGAATTAAATTTGCATTTAAATAACCTCTTTTATCCTCGTGAGGAGCCAAAAATGAGGTAAACTCAAATCTCTTTCTCAGCTGCTCCTCGAAACGATACGGCTCACAGCGACACCAAATTTAATGCCATTGCCAAATCTACCTTTACAAGCCTCGTCCTGTATCAATGCACGTGGATCGCTAAATCGCCACCTGACGCCTTTAATCTGCTTTTTCAGGTTACGGTAGCTCTGTGTTTGGAATATGATGGCTTATTCATGGCTAAATCCCTGCTCGCTGCTAATCTCAGCTCATGAAACTAGAAAAAGCTTAATCACCTTGTGTCACTAACCAGATCACATTCAGAACGCTGATGATAATGACAGGACTGAACTGCTGTGACACAATGATATATGTTTTTTTTAGGATCGCGATATTATCATTATAAAGGAAACATCATTATATTCTTCAAAGCCAAGCACTAATGGCCTCAGATAACTCAGGAGGGAGAGATTCACTAACAAGCCCGTCTCTGAGGAGAATTCACCAGAGACCTCATTGAGGAACTCAATGGTCAGCTAATTCACTGTTTTGTTTTGTTTTTTCTTCATTTTCAGAAACTGCGTTTGGAGTAGCATACTGCTAATACTAGTAGTATTTCAGCAATGTGCAGTATGTATACAGTGTAAGGTATGTGAAGTTTATGTATGCATAAAATACCCCAGTGACCACTTGCCAAATGTGACCTTCTATTTCTAGTGTGAACGAACCAAAAGATATATTAGCCACTATATGCTATCTTTTTCCTGACTCATTAACTGACATTTTACTTGGAATAAAAATGCAGTATATATCGGGCTTTAAAGTAACAGATCATCTATAAATGAAAATTAGCTTAAAATAAATAAAAAATTAAATAAAAAATTAAATTAAAATTAAATTAAATTAAATTAAATTAAATTAAATGGAATAGTTCATCTAACAAAAAATCTGAAAATTAATTCACATTACTCTTCATTGGAACAGTTTTGGAGAAATTTAGCATTACATCACTTGTTCAGCAATGAAAAATAAAAAATTGAATAAAATAAAATAAAATAAAATAAAATAAAATAAAAGAGATGCAAACATTGTTGGTAGCACATATTATTGGAATGAGCAGAATAATTTTCTGATTTGGAAGCCACGTTATCTTTCTATTCACATTCTTTGTCAATGACTTCATCAGTGACATCAGAGATTATCAGTTAGATTCTGGTTGATGGCATAATAAGTGATTTATCAGTATTTTAATTTTGGTAGCATTTTAGTTTGACAGATGTTTGAAAAATGTTTTGTCGTGACAGCAAATATCATGTGGCAGAATGTATTTTCACAGTGAATGCACTTCACTTTGGATAATGTGTAAATGATCATACGAGGCATCTGTAATTCAACTTAACTGCTCAAGTGTTTAAACCTCTAGATAAATGTTCAGAAGTATTTTCAAGATTGACAAAACTACACCAGAACACGTTTTGTTTGCAATGAGTAAGATAAATTAAGTTCCCAATATAATTATTATTTTAACAAGGTATTGAATTTTCTGCTGAATTCAAGAACTCCCAATGAAAAAGAACCCACCAAATGATTTATTTAGAAAAGATGTTATTTTATTTTCTTTTGTATTTTTTATGAGATGTACTTTTCATTTTCAAGCCTGTAACCTAGCCTGAACCCTTCTGTAACAGTTATTAAAGGCGCTTTAGATGTTCAGAGCTATTTAGTCTAACATTAATATCACCTCTTTCATAAGAATGAT